>CM042014.1:114135987-114190987 GCA_023525715.1 Cichorium intybus | reverse complement strand
AACCCCGCCCACCCTGCTGCTTCCCTTCTTCTTCTATGTCTTCAACCCAAATCAGGTTAGTAAAGCCGCAAACTCAAGCTCTCCAACACCCCCGAATCCCCCTCCACCGTTAAGCCCCTCGACTCCGTCCGGCCTAAAGTTAACTTTAGGATATCATCTCTATTCTTTATAAACTTTGAAAATATCAAATTTATCCAATATCATTTTATAATCATATTTACCCAAATATATTCATTCATAATATTTTTTTTTTAAAATCATATATGCTTTCATACCGCATTCATCAATAAATAATGAAACAACTAAAGACGTATTCCAAAAAAACATATTTCAATCGATAACAGTTTTCAAAAGCGATAGTTCTTTGTTTAATTAATTCAATCAGTATTATTCTGTGTTTTTTTCGGGATGTTTACTAATTAGTTCTGTCATTTAAAAACATTATGACATAATTTAATTAACTAAATAATAAAATACCTACCTTACGAAAGGCCTAATTTGAACTGGCCTGCACATTTTAAGCTATTATAACTTTTAAGTCATATATATTTGTTCACTTATTACTTTAACAATTGTGCATGCATATGTTGCCTAGTCCTAATAACAGTGATAAGTCTTTGAGCAGTGATAAGTCTTTGAGCAGTGATAAGTAAACCTAAGCACATAATACATCCATCCTATCCTAATAAATAAAAATCTAGAGGGCACTTGTCAACATTTTAGCCCACTTAACACATGGCATTTTCTCCTTTTCTTTGATTTTCTCAAAAACGAAAGTATTTGTTCGTCAGTTTCAATTTTAATCGGTTTTAACTTTAATTCCCTGATTGTTCGCTCCTAAATCTCGCATCTTTCCACTTCATAGTCTTCCCTAATCACGCCATCATTGAAGGTATTGAAACTCGATTATAGGTTTGTCAATTTCTGATTTCAATTTTAAGAGTGCGATTTGTTTTGTGTGTTGATTGAGATTTGTTTTCTGATTTCACTTTTTGATTCACAAATCATAACTGCTTAGCCAACCCCATCTGTAACTCACCTGTCACGTCTCTCCTCCCTTACCAACCCTATTTGTAACTTTGTTGTCCGGAGACACAATTATAGGTTTGTCAATTTGTGATTTCAATTTTTAGAGTCGTGATTTATTTTGTGTGTCGATTGAGATTTGTTTTCTGATTTCACTTTTTGATTCACTTTCCGATTTCACTTTCTAGATTTCGTTACTTTCCACGGATGGTTGCCGAACTCAACATTGTGCCCTTCATCATCAAATTGCCCCACTGATATCAACATCCTCTTCAAACCGGGAATGGACTTGACATTTTTCAAAGTCCATTTCGTTCCCAAGTACGTCTAGAGTGTAACATCTCCAACCCCGGTTATATTTAGGCTCTTGTTGTTCGCAAGTCTCACCCTGCCCACTGTAACGTCTGTAATTTTTCATAACGTCCTGACTATCACATGCTTGGAATGATGCACCCAAGTCCATTATCCAAGACTCTGTGGAACTCTCTACACAGCAAATGAGTGCATCTTCGAAATCTTCTGCAAGGTTCACTTCTTTCTTCGCACTTGCAGATCAAGAAGGCTTCGGGCACTGATTTCGGAAATGTCCACTCTCTTTGCAGTTCCAGCAGACAATGTCTATTATGCTCTTGGGCTGTCCCCTTCTCCGTGACTTCGATCCTCCTTTACCACTGCCACCGCCACCTTGGTTCGGTCTCCTTCCTCTCTCCTCGGTCGCCAAAACACTTCTTGGACACTCACCTGCATTCCTCCTACAAATATCTTCCCCAATGATTAAATCACGAATGCCTTCGAACATGAGCTTTGTAGTTTTGGATGAACTGCTAGCCACAGTTACTGCTCCAGACCGGCTATCTGAAAGAGAAGATAGTAACAGCAAGGCTTGGACTTCATCTTCAAAACCAATGTCTACCGATATCAACCTTGATATTATGGAATTGAACTTGTTGACATGCTCTGCCACAGAACCTCCTTCCTTCATCTTCATGTTCACAAGTTATCTAGTCAATAAAACCTTATTTGCAGCTGAAGGTTTCTCGTACATATTGGACAACACTTTAAGCAAACCATACGTGCTCTTCTCGTTGACGATGTTGTAAAAAACGGACTTCGACAACGACAACCTGACAACACCCAACGCCTGTCGATCGAACAGTTCCCACTTCGCCAATGACATCGTTTCTGGTTTCTTTCTGGCCAATGAGAGATGAAGTTTTTTCTGGTAAAGATAGTCTTCTATCTACATTCTCTAGATGTTGAAATCATGGTCGTCAAACCTGTCAATCTTGATCTTCCCTTCTTCACCCATACCCCTGATACCAGTTTGTTGGGTAAGTAACCAACGATATCGTAAACTCAACCTCTCAAGAACAAGAACAACCAAACAACTCTTCGACGTAAGCACTCGACACATGATAACTTGCAGCAACAAATACAAGGAGAACAAGCAAAGATCAACACAACGAATTAAGTGGTTCACTTGATCGCGAGATCAAGTTATGTCCACTATGGAACTAGAGAGAAGTTTATTACAGCTGAATGATATACAATTTACAAGTATACCTGTACTCTATAATATTCACACACACTCGTACTAAGCACTCTTGGAGTCGGAGACTTAGAGTCGGACACATGTATATAGCCGGGTGAGGAAACCAAGATGGATTATGGAAGATCTTCTTGCCTTTGAGTTTCTGCACATAGGCCAGCTGATGGGATAGGACAAGGAACATGCTATGGCAGACAAACAGTGTACATCAACAGTCAGTAGAACGTGATGAGCAAACCAACTTTCTGGCTTGTGATGTCCTTTTCCTGTGTCAAGGCACACCTCCTTTCTGAAGTAGCTTAACCCTTTTATCGACATATTGACTCTCTCCACCTGATCCATGAAATGGATCTACTACAAAGACTCGGATCGGGCGGAGGCTGCTCCTCGGTCTGGATGAAGCCTTCCTACGAACGACCTTAAAGAAGAGTAAGACCATGGGGAGTATCCCAGACTCGTGATACCTTCTTTCCAACTAATCAGTCTTCGCTTCGCATCACATAACCATCCGAAGCGGAGCTCACAATCTATGACGAAGAAAATGATCTAAGACGAAGCACGGCCTCCAATCATACTGACATTCCTTGCCTTGGTTTGGCTGCTTCGGACAACTGATCTTCTTCGGTCATAGTGACTCCTCGGTTCGGATTAGGCTCCACATACTCAACAAAATGGAATTTAAATCAAGAGTTTAATCATTAGTTTAAAAGTGCAGTTAGTATAATATATTTGTTCAAATATTTGAAACAAAAAACCAAATTTTAATGACAAGCTGCATCACTTTTGTGAATTTGGGGTGCAAAATAACCGGTTTTGCAGCAACGCTAAATGTTGAAAGCATTTTTAATGTTTAGGTAATTTTGAATATGGTCCAAATTTGCCTTTTATTGCTAAATAAATATTTATACTTGCGAGAATATCATAATAATGGTAATTGCAATTTTTGTCCTTATGGTTAGGTAATTTTTGAATATGGTCCATATTTTATTTTTTATTCTACATAATTTCTTCTAGTAATTTACTTGATGTTTGAACCGTATATATGGTGTGATATGATGTAGTGTTGTTTATGTGCTTTATGTGTTTTTATGTGGTTATGTGTATGTGAAAGTGCAATGTTTTAAAAAACAAAAGAATGAAAGTGTGATGTTGTAATAAACAAAAGAATGAAAGTGAAATACTTTAATTGGAAGTCCTAGATGGTTAGTTTTTGAAAGAAAGAGCAATAAACTTTTCTTTGATTACAACATTGTTCTATTAAGTTATTTTTTACAAAGGCATTATACTTTCATTTTTATCTCACCACAAAGACAAGGCACTTGTATTTTCCCTTATATATAACATTCACCAAAGTGAAACTTTTCTATAATCAATTCATATTAATACTAATTACTATCAATTAGTATTAATTATAATTACTATTTTTAATGTTGTGGGGCATTTGACGTGGAAAATTTCAATGGTTCCCTACCAAATTTCGGGGGCTGTAACAACTCCAGTGAAGCACAATGGTTCTCTTTTTTCTCATACATGGTGTTGTACTCATTCAGAAATCAAAGTCTATAAATCAATGAAGTGTGTTGCTTTATCTTCATCTAAAACTATTGTTTTTAATATAAAGATATCTCATTATAATTTGATAGTTTTAAAATGGAATTAGCAATTTTCATTCAGAGGTGCCATCATTGGAATCTGACCGTAAAAGAGTAAATTACAGTTATTTCCTTGAGTGGGTTAATGTGCATTTTATATTTTAAAAAACATTTTCCCTATTATGGCATCATACATTAAACTTCAAATAGTCAACATACCGCCTTTGCTTTATTTTGGTTTTTATAACATTTTACTTTGGGTTTTATAGCATCCTATATACTTATCTTGAGTTTTATGATCATGCATGCCTTTAGGAAACTATTCAATGCTATTGGAATATGACAGACAACCTGGTTGAACCATGAAGTACATTGAAGTACATTGCATCATCTGGTGTGAACTCAAAGTTGGGATTGAATACATGGTGTCCTATTTGGAGATTATACAAACTCGGGGTCTGTAGCAGTGTGTCTGTAGGAGGGTTGCATGTGTTTGTGTGTGTGTGTGTGTGTATTTATACCTTTGGGCGTTTATGTGTATGAAAGTTCAATGACGTAATAGAGAGACGAATGAAAGCACAATGCTTTAATTGCAAGAAAAAGCATTGTACTTCCGTTCTTTTATCTCATATAACATCATACATTGATTTTCATTTTATTGTCTCATTCAATTTTAAACATTAAATTTCATTTTTTGTCCCTAAATATATATGATTAATTTATTTGTTTGTATTTTTAGTCCCTGACTATATGTAAGCATTTTTAGTTCGTGACTATAAATTTTTCTTAAAACTATTCATTAAAAATATTCATTTTAGTCTCATTAAAACTATTCATTAAAAATCAAGGAGCTAGGGAATTTTTAAACATGAAAATATAGTTTCTCGATATGAGTTGTCAAAAATACAATAAATTTTTCTTTAGCGATAAGTAACAAAAGACATTTGGAATAATGATTTTCTGTTTAAATTTGATTTAAAAAAATCAAATTAATGGCTAAATGATAAACAAAAATATTCGAACAGTTGAAAAAGTTTTAAACTAAAGTGGTTATTATAGAATCTAAAATTTGGTGTTGTGGTTTTTTTTTAAATATAAAATGGACTTTGTGTAGTTATATTGAAAAATTAAGTTTGGTCCAACTTTTATGATATTTGACCCAACTAAAACTAAACGCACTTGAAACCGGAAAAACTGAAACCAGAAAATGGAAATCTAAATGACCGAGTGTTTGAAGATGATAACAAAATAACAATATAACGGAAACATAAATATATGATCTTATTCCACTACGGATCACAAAATCAAGTACATATCATTTGAATTTCAAGGAAGAGGTATATACATATAAAGCAAAAGTAAATATTTATTGGATGAAATAAAAATTTATGAAATTATATTTTTTATTTTACTATAAAAATAAAAACTAATTTTGCAATTATATTTTCATTATGGTTACAATATTAAATTAATTAATTAAATTCCAACCTATATAATATATGGTTTTTAATCAGATTATTATGAAACAAAAACAATATTTCTCAAACTAAATTATGCTAAATTGAAAAGACAATTCAAAATGTCTATTAATTAATGTGTCATCCTCAGCCATGACAACACCACCAAAATTGACATTTTAATAAACCATTTCCATGCATGTGGTTTCTTGTAATAATTAATTATTGCCCTCCCAACCATAAAAATCTCCTTCGTAAGGTTTGTGCAATTATTTTATATCATCACGTATGATAAACGGGTCTCACAACTACTATACAATATATAAATACATGATATGGAACCCATAAACACTATTATTGAGTACTCGATTATATTATGATGCAAGAGAAAACAAAGAACAAGATCATGATGATTAAGGTCCTAGTAACCTTAAGATTGATGGGAGTGGTCACACAGTGGGGTACGTGTTCCTATGTGGAAGAATTAACCCACGCGGGTACACCGTCCTGGTTGGGTAGGTGACCGTGGGCTTCTCCTCCTCACGGATTCCTCAAATCGCACGATTATATTTTAATATTTACAATTTGGCAAAAAAAAAACTTTGATTTTTTTTTAAATTTACAACATATTTATATATATATATATATATATATATATATATATATATATATATATATATATATATATATATATATATATATATATATATATATATATATATATATATATATATATATATATATATATATATATATATAATCTTCAATAAAGTCCCAATATTTTGGCCTAGTTTATGAAAAAGTCTCAAATTAATTTTTATTTACAAAAAATGATAGAAAATTGACTAATGTTTTCAAATTAGCCCCGTTTAACCTTTTCAGCAGGTTACATTGCCACGTGGAAAGTTTTCATGTTTTATCTTCAATAAAATCTCAATATTTTGGCTCAATTTACGGCAAAGTCTCAACATGTTTTATCTTCAATAAAGTCCTAATATTTTGACACAGTTTATGGAAAAGTCCCAACATTTTAGCTCAGTTTACCTGGAAAACATTATGTATTTTTACATGTATTAACGTTTTTAATAACGTATTTATGTATTTAAATTTGTATTTTTACGTATTTGTAAAAAAATACTTAAAATTAGCGTATTTAATAACGTAAAAAACTTAAAAAAATACGTCTTTAATAACGTATTTATACGTCTTTAATAATGTAACATCCCAAATCCATAAATAAAAAAAATTCTTTTGAAGTAAATAAAAACATAATTTCCATTCATTCATTCAAAATAACCACAAAATAGTCATATAATCCATAAAACATAGTTTTAGTAAATAGATAACAGTGGAAGTCAAATAAACGGATTCTAGCGCCTTATAGTCACGTCGTACCTGAGCCTCCCGCCCCGTGGATACCTGAAACATTTAAATTTAAAACAGTAAGCACATTGCTTAGTGAGATTCCCAGATACCCAAATAATTCACAAGTAAAATCATCATTAGACAAATCATCGGTTGACTCACGGGTTGCCCCGATACGCCATAATCATCGGTTGACTCACGGGTTGCCCCGATATGTCAAAATCAGCAGTTGACTCACGGGTTGCCCCGATCCGTCGAAATCATTGGTTGACTCATAGGTTGCCCCGTTTTGTTAGAATTATCTCATACTATATCCACAATCATCATTATCATTATACTCAAGAAAGTGAGAAAACTCACCTTGCTCGTGGCTAAACAAAAGTAAAAGGAAAGTCGGTAAAAATTCCCCCCGAGCCTCCTAATATCAAAAACATCTCATCAAACAAGGTTTCTATCCAAAAACCCATAACTAGAACCAAAGGTCAACCAGAAAGTCCACTACTTGATATTAGCGGTGCTAATCCCTTAGATTAGCGGCGCTAATACGCATGTTCAGTCCAAATCGTTCTAAAGTGTTTAATACATTAAGCCTTAAGCCATAACTTTCCAGGAGTGAAACTAACAGTCCCATGACTCATAAAAATCTAAACTTTATTAACCAATCCTAACCAAACAAGCTCATGGTGAAGATGTAGTTCTAAAATGACAATTACTAAACTCAAACTTCATCCAAAATGATATTAAGACTAGGCTAGGGTCTATAATAAGGATTCAGAGACTAAAAGGAAGAAAACTCATCCCTTAGTTCATAAATCCCACCACTTTCCAAGATATGGAGTCACCATTATCTTATCAAGCTCATAAGGATCTCATAATTTCATTTCCAATCCACATACTCAAGGAGACAAGGGTTTTAATACTTAAAATGGTCCAGAAATAACAAAGGCTTGATTCCTTTCAAGCACCAACACCTCTAGCTCCTTGCTTCCTTCTCCTTCTTCCAAAATCCTTCAAAACTTCAAGAATAAGACCAACAACACTAATAGAGGCTAGAGAGAGTATTCTAGGGTTTTCTCAAAGGTTAATGGTGAGGAATGACGGCTACAAGTGGGTTTACAAGCATAAATATTGCCCATAATACGAATTAGGGCTTAAAAGCCTTTACAGGCCATTAGCGGCGCTACCATGCATGTTAGCATAACTAATATGCTATCGTGCATGGCCACCCAACGACCATGTTGTCTACTCGAACATTCTAAGAGCTGGAAGGATTAGCGGTGCTAATCACAGTATTAGCGGCGCTAATACTTAATTTTCCCATTTTCACTTAAAGTTTATTCTAATAACAATAATGAATTAATTACCTGTTCAAGGGCTTTACAAATAACGTAGAAATAATAAAAAAATACGTAAAAACGCATGTATAAATACCTTTTATGAACGTATAGATACGTAAAAAATATGTTTTATTCATGTATTTATTCCAAATGACGGATATGAATTTCAGTAAGTTTGCTTACAAGGATTAGATAGACTGGAAAATGATCGAATAAAATTGAATTGCACGAAACTAAAGGATCAATATTTCTTGTTTAGTTTAGGTTCTGATATTAATGATTTCGTGGTCTCAAGATTGATATACAATATTAGTTGGTATAAATTTCGTTTAGATTTCATATTGTTAAGTAACTATGAAGTTATTATGTTGTTTATTTTTATGTATTTTTAAGTATGTTTACATATTTTATATAAATACATGTATAAATATATAAAAATACGTTTTGAAATGTATATATACGTTATTAAAGACGTAAATACATGTAAAAATACGTAATTTTTTTCCAAGTAAACTGAGTCAAAATGTTCGGATCTTTGCGTAAACTGGGCCAAAATATTAGGATTTTATTGAAAATATGTTTGAACTTTTCTGTAAAGTGGGCCAAAATATATAGGACTTTATTGAAGATAAAACATGTGGTTACCTGTTGAAAATGTTAAAAAAGCTAATTTGAAAATTATATCGGTTTTCTGTCCTTTTTTGTAAATAAAATTTAATTTGAAACTTTTTCATAAACTAAGCTAAAATATTGAGACTTTGTTGGAGATTTTCATATATATATATATATATATATATATATATATATATATATATATATATATATATATATATATATATATATATATATATATATATATATATATATATATATATATATATATATATATATATATATATAATTTGTCGTTATAATTTATGTTTGTAATTTTATTTTCTTAATTAATAATGTGTTTTATTTTTTTAATTATTTTTTATTTTATTGTAATTTTATTTTCTTAATAAATCCATTGACTAATTGGATTATACACTTGACTCAATCTAAAAAGAAAGAATAAGGAAAAGTCTCAGAAAACTTAACATATTTTTATCAAATTCTTTAAAAAAAACCACTATATTATTTTTTTTTATACATTAAAACTCCGATATTTTCTTAATTGTGCAATTTAAGCTTTTCAATATCAGAAAAACCCACATATTTTCATTGAATCATCGGAAAAAAACTACTATATTATATTGTAAACTATTAGATTGTAATAATCAAACACTTAAGAGTCAGTTACCAAGTATTTGTGGTTGTCTAAGATTTACTGATCTAAAACCTTAAATTGGATATTTCAGAAAATATAATGATTTTAATGCACTAAAAAGATAATGTAGTGGTTTTTTTAATAATTGAATGAATATATGTTGTATTTTTTTAAAGATTTATCCAAATAATAAATAAACAAAAGGGTTGATTTATTATTCATACCGAATATGACAAATATGACAAAACCAAATGGACTGTTTTTTAATTTACTATATTTATAATATTTTGATGCCAATTTGTATAGATGCATCAAATATTTAATGCATAACTCTGATATAAGTATATGAAAACAAAGATTTGCAGCGAATGTAAATTTTTGCTATTGTTGCAAGTTATCCGAATACATTGTCTTCCATCCACGTATCTAACTACAATAAGAATATAAGATACAACTTTTTTTTAACGTAACTCTTTGTGGTGGACTCGAACATTTTAGAGTGCGTTATAATACTAAATAAGAGAAAAAAAAATATTACGATTGATTTTAAATTTTGGTGGTGGAGGCTGCTAATTATCAAAACAAAGGCAATAATTGAAAACTAATTAGAAATCAATTTAAGGGTATTGAATGGCTTGGGTTTGGTAAACGGTTGTTCATAAATAGTGTACTATTCTTGGTGAGGCTCAAGTACAGTTTAGAAGCTTATACGAAAACGGTGAAGAACATTCAAGCATGGTTTTGAAGTTTCCGACAAATGAGGTAAGAATTATGATAGAAGCTTAAAATTAGTTGTCCAATTATATTTTTTTTTCTTTTAAATTGTATTGATATTGCCAATTTTCGACTATAATCTGAACTAGGTGAATATTCATGCGTTGTGCATAATAAAATCATATAGCTAAAATTCAGGTAAATACATGTTGAAAATAATTATGTTATTGACATTAATTATAAACTAATAATTTTACATTAACTTGATATACAAAATAATAACTATTTTTAACCATATTATAATACAAACATTTATTAAAATCATAAATTTAATGACATCTACATGCAATTTGTGTGTAAATTAAACTATCTATGATTCTTGATTTAACGGTACTTTTAACATTTTGATTAATAAATATACAATTTACCTATTGAAAATTTTTTAATTACGATCTTTATTATTATTTAGAATATCAACCATTATTTATAATATAATTTATTAATATATTTACTTTTTAATGTTATTATTATTTTTAATTAATTTAAAAACCATTTATTGAAAAATCATAAAATATAGTTTTTGGATATTTTCTAGTTAATTTGACACGTCGATTTAAGTTTTACATTTAAAATATTTAAATATTTTTAACTATTTTAGAAAATAATCTTTGAATATTTTTATGTTTATTTTATATTTCCATTTATGTTTTGGATTTAAAATGATATTTAAATCAACAAATTAAGTATAATATATTGATAATTTAAAAAGTATGCCATTAATGTAAAGCCTGGAACCAGGTATCAAAGAATTAAACTGTTAACTGTAAGGGATGTAGCAGTAGTGCGGGAGTTTCCCGATGTATTCCCGGATGATTTACCGGGAATACCCCCGGAGCGGCAGGTGGAGTTCTGTATTGATCTTGTCCCGGGCGCGGCTCTGATAGCCAAGGCACCTTATCGTCTTGCTCCACCCGAGAAGTTAGAGTTATCTTCTCAGCTTCAGGAATTGTTGGAGAAGGGGTTCATCAGGCCCAGCAGCTCTCCTTAGGGAGCACCGGTATAATTTGTAAAGAAGAAAGATGAGACCCATCGTATGTGTATCGACTATCGAGAAATGAATAAGCTCACGGTCAAGAATAGGTATCCGTTGCCAAGAATTGATGATTTGTTCGATCAGCTTCAGGGAGCGTCGTGGTTTTCTACGATCGACTTGCGCTCTGGTTACCATCAGATGAGGGTTCGGGACGAGGATGTGCAGAAAATCGCTTTTAGAACGAGATACGGCCATTATGAGTTCGTCGTCATGCCCTTCAGACTCACTAATGCGTCAGCAGCCTTTATGGACTTGATGAATCATGTCTGTAGACCCATGTTGAATCGTTTAGTTATTGTGTTTATCGACGACATCCTGATCTACTCTCGGAGTAACGAGCTTCATGAGGTGCATTTACGAGAGGTTCTCAAGACGCTGAGGAAAGAAAAGTTGTATGCTAAGTTTTCGAAGTGCGAGATATGGTTGAGGGAAGTTTAGTTTCTCGGGCACCTGGTTAACGAGAACGGTATCATGGTGGATACGGCAAAGGTGGACGCCGTCATGAAATGGGAAGTACCAAGGAACCCTTCGGAGATTCGTAGTTTCCTGAGATTGGTAGGGTATTACCGTAGTTTTATACATGATTTATCTAAGGTAGCAGTACCCTTGACGCGATTGACTAGGAAGAACGTGGTATTTAGTTGGGGTGAAGACCAGCAGACGACATTCGAGGTCTTGAGACAGAGATTATGCGAGGCTCCGGTTCTGACACTACCCGACGTGATAGAAGACTTGGTAGTTTATTGCGATACGTCGATTATGGGATTAGGAGCCGTCCTTATGCAGCGTGGCTGGGTTATTGCTTACGCATCGAGGAAGTTGAAACCTAATGAAGCCAATTATCCGACTCATGACTTAGAGTTGGGGGAGGCCGTTTTCGCCCTTAACATTTGGAGACACTATTTATACGGGGTGCGATGTACCATTTATACCGATCATAAGAGTCTGAAGTATCTGATGGATCAACCCAATCTGAACATGCGACAGAGGAGGTGGTTAGATGTAGTCAAGGACTACGATTGTGAAATTTTGTACCATCTGGGAAAGGCCAATGTGGTGGCCGACGCGCTTAGTAGAAAGGTCTCAGGTCCGACTATCAAGGGCTTCTGTTTGAGGATGACGGTAGTTACTTCATTATTGGGGAAAATTCGTGAGTCGCAAGTCGTCGCTAGCCAGGAAGAGAACGTAAAAGGAGAGCGAGTCGTGGGTATCTTATCGGGTATGGTGAGGGATAGTCGGGAGTTGCTAACTCATTTGGGTCGTGTGTGGGTGCCAAAGGCGGGTGAGGCACGCCAAGTTTTGTTGGATGAGGCCCATAAGTCAAAATTCTCTATTCATCCGGGTGCAACAAAAATGTATTGAGACCTACGGGAGGGTTATTGGTGGCCGGGGATGAAGCGTGACATAGCTTGGCATGTGGAAAAGTGTTTGACGTGTAGAATGGTAAAGGCGGAGCATCAAAGGCCCCATGGCAAATTACAACCTTTAGAGATGCCGGAGTGGAAATGGGAGCACATTACTATGGATTTTATCACCAAGTTGCTGTGGACGCCGCAAAATGTGGATACTATCTGGGTTGTGGATCGATTGACCAAGAGTGCTCACTTTATACCGATTCAGGAGACCTTCTCGGCCAGGGATGAACCAAGGCATACGTAGATGAAGTGGTATCCCGCCATGGGATTCCGGTATCAATAGTTTCGGATAGGGATGTCCGTTTTACTTCGCATTTTTGGAAGAAATTCCAAGAGGAGTTGGGGACGCGACTCCACTTTAGCACTTCGTATCACCCCCAGACGGATGGTCAAAGTGAAAGGACGATACAGACACTTGAGGATATGTTGAGAGCTTGTGTGATTGACTTCGGTGGGCAGTTGGATTTGTACTTATCATTGGCTGAGTTCTCCTATAACAATAGTTACCATGCAAGCATCGGGATGCCCCCCTTCGAGGCATTGTATGGTAGAAAATGTCGAACCCCAATCTGTTGGGGAGAGGTGGGTCAGCGAGTTCTGGGGAGTACCGAGATAGTACTCAAGACGACATAATTGATTCAGCAAGTCCGAGAGCGGTTGCGCATAGCACAGAGCCGATAGAAAAGTTATGCCGATAGGCGTCGATCTAGTCTCGAGTGCCAGGTGGGAGACTTTGTGCTACTCAAGGTGTCGCCGTGGAAGGGCATTATCCGGTTCCGTAAGCGAGGAAAGTTGGGACCGAGGTACATTGGACCGTACTGGATCATAGCCCGGGTCGGGCAGGTGGCCTATCGATTATAGTTGTCGGAGCAACTCAGCCAGGTCCACAACACGTTCCATGTGTCGTAGCTGAGGAAATGTATCGCCGATGAGACTACGGTGGTCCCACTGGGGGACATTCAGGTTGACGAACGCTTGAATTATGCGTAGCGACATGTTGCAGTATTGGAAAGAAAGACTAAGGCCCTTCGTAGGAAGGTAATTCACATGGTGAAAGTGCAGTGGCAACATCACAAAGGCTCGGAATGGACTTGGGAACCAGAAGAGGAAATGAGGAAGAATCATCCGGAGTTGTTTGAGAGAGTGGATTTCGGGGACGAAATTTCGTTAAGGGGAGGAGACTTGTAAAGCCTGGAACCAGGTATCAAAGAATTAAACTGTTAACTGTTTAAAATAAAGACAAAATAGAGAAAATGGTGAAAATTGATGATAGCGACGCTATCTTTAGAGATAGCGGCGCTATCTGGACCAAATCCCGTATCAGTCGCTGAGTCTGGCGTTGACCTTGCAGAATCAGTAGATAGCGGCACTATCTTTAGAGATAGCGGTGCTATCTAGCCTGAGCAGGAAAAAGAGCATCTTTTCATGATGTGGATGGTTTTTGAGTCTTAAAACACATTACACTTCGTTATTTTGACCCTTAGAACTCTAGAGAACATCCATAAACTCTCTCTAAGGCTTCCATGGTGTTTTGAGCTCCATTTGTGGGTTTGTGAAGGTTTTGGAAGAAGTAGAAGGTGGCTAAGGTGTTCTAGAGAAGGTGGTGCTTAGAAGGAGTCTAGTTGTTGCTGTTCTTGGACCCTTGTAAGTGTTCTTGAAGCTTGTCTTCCCTAGTTCTTGTTGTTATTAGTGTTATGGAGCTACTTCCAAGCTTTTAAAGACAATGATGGCTGTATATCTTGGATGGGGGTTGGATTTAGAGGCTAAGGATGAGTTCTTCTCCTTTAAGTCTCTGAATCCTAGAGAAAAATCCAAGCCTAGTCTTGATATGGTTGTAAACAAAGTTTTAAGTTGTTAATCTTCATTTTTGGAAGCTAAATTGTCACCATGAGCTTGCTTAGCTAGGATTGGTGGTTAAAAACTATGTTTTCATGAGTTGATGACTGTTTTGGACGACTCCTGAAAGTTGGAGCTTCTGTCTAGACGAATTAAGCACTTAATGAAGAAAATGGCTGAACAGATGAGATAGCGGTGCTATCTCAGAAGATAGGGGCGCTATCGATAGGGGCGCTATCTTTGAAGATAGGGGCGCTATCTCTCTGTTTGACCAGATGTTGACTTTTGTTGACCTGTTGACTTTGATTTCTTGGTCAGTGGACCCTTGGGTCAAAAACCCTAAGAAAACCCTAGTGTTAATTTTGGGTTAGGGATTTTTAGATAAAAACCGTGTATTGATGAGTTATTCGAATGATAGGAAACTCGGAGGGTTTTACCGACTTTTCCTTACACTAGTTTAGCAACAAATCAGGTGAGTCTCCTCACTATCTTGATTATAATATTGATGATGATAAATTCTGGCGAAAGCTGATGACGATGTTTGCCGGCGAAAGCCGATGACGATGTTTACCGGCGAAAGCCGATGATGATGTTTACCGGCAAAAGTCAATGACTATTTTTATCGGCAAAAGCCGATGACGATGTTTGCCGGCGGTGGCCGATGACGATGTTGCTGTCGAAAGTCGATGGTGATGATTTCCGATGGATCGGGGCAAGCCCGAGAGTCGAGTGATGTTTAATAATGTTTATGAATTATTGGAAATCCTGGGGAACTTACTAAGCAATGTGCTTACAGTTTTATGTTTGAAATGTTTCAGGTTCTCATGGTGCGGGAGGCTCAGGCACTGCGTGATCTCGGGCATTGGCATCCGTCTTATTTGACTTCCGCTGTTTTTACATTTGACTATGGTTTATGACACTTATTTGTTTTTCGGTGAACTTTATGAATGGTTTAAAAATGAAAGAATGATTTAGACGTATGTTTATTTATATTTGGACTTCAAAGGGGAAAAAATTTATATTTGTTTTTGGGGACTTTACAATTAATATGATAATATTTGGCATTACTAAGATACTTAAATAAAAAGTTTAATATATTAGGTTGGAAGTTGAAGAACTAGAGGTTTCAAATGAATGTCTTGTAAGAAAAAATGTCTAGTTTATAAGATATAATAGATTTGGGTTTAAATCTTATAATGTGGATGCAATAAGTTGCTTAGGCAAAATGAATAAAATAAGGATAAATGACATTATAGCACAAAAAAGTCTGTATAATTTGGTCATTTATGGTTTTTTTGGCCGCACAATAGACTATTAAAGGTAGATATCACCGGTTAAAAAGGACATCGAACCCAAAACTACTGCTTTTCAAGTGAACCGTGCTTTGTTGGCAGTGTGACGTGGAGAGAGAGAGAGAGAGAGAGAGAGAGAGAGAGAGAGCGAGCAAGCATGACATACCTAAGTCATCGTTATGTATCCATTTACTATTAATCGAAACCTCCTTTTGATACATCCTTTCCTTTATTGTTCCCTTATTTGAGCTACCTAAAACCCTAAAGAGCAATATCACTTACAAATGTTTTGGTCTTTTCCATCTCCTCACTCATTCCAATGACTTACTACGACTGCCAACAATGTGAAGAGGTGTGACTATGAATATGTTGCAACAGAACGGACAACTTGTAGTTTTGAAAGCCATGGTCGTCGGTTTTGGACATGTTTAAACTCATTAGTGAGCTTCAAATCTTGTTCCATTGTCTCCAGTAAGATGTTTTGACACGTCGCAATTGTTGATGCGGTCCAAAGTCAAAAATAAAAACCTTAAAGTCCACTAGTAGCGGTAAGTAAGTGTCAAACCAAGGAGTTCGTGGTTGGCACTTAGTGTCGATAAATAAACTAACTATAGTGTCACTCTATAGCCGACAAACTTCTAACATGTTGGAACAAACCAAAATCCAAATAAAACTCAACCAACGCAGAGATCTGATTAGAGATCAGGAAAACAAAAAAACCAAAAGAAATTTATTTATAAAACCAAACCAATCCAAACAATTGTTCACTACTAACAAGTTAAACAAATCAAAAGAACTACAGGAGTCAAATGATTTCTCGTGAGTCTAAGCCAAACATCAAGTAATCTAGGAAATTCACAAATACGGAATACATTGATACCGAGATGATACAAAACTAATAAAATACCAAATCTAAGCAAACTAACCAGCTCGAACTAAAAAGTGACAAAAATAAAGCCTTTGGATCCCCTCTCGATACCTCGAGATGCTCGAAAAGTCAGACTAGAGACTACTATTTATAGGGTGAAAAATCCAAGACAGCGTCGCTATCCAAGGAGGATACCGACACTAACTCCTCATCTGCCTCGATCTTTGTGATTTAAAATTCAAAACTGGAGAGTACGTCTTTATCCAAGGTTAGTGTCGCTATCCATGAAGGATAGCATCACTAGGTGTTTCAATCTGCCTTCTTTGTTTCTTTTGCTCATTAACTTGTTCCAAATTACACTTTTAACCTCTATATTTTCACTAAAAATACATACAAGGCACTTGGCACTAAAAGTGATCGATATTAGTCAATTAATAAAGATAAACTAACAAAAACCTAGCTCAATAACGTATAAAATGTCTAACATTACTAGGCATTATCAAACACTCTACACTTGTGCCTTGCTTGTCCCCAAGCAAATAGAGTTTTTAAGAATTTCTAACAAAGACTCAAACATTTTTGACAATCCTTAGTTTCAAAGTTTATTGTTATCTAAAAATTTAGGTTAAATTAATTTTTTTATAAAAATGACCAAAATACCCTTTGGGAATCATGACTTTCTAGAGAACCCTTAATTACACAATTTATGTTTACAGCTGTGCAAACTTACTCATTCATATTCTAAAGGTCGTTAAGGAGATTTCCATGACTTTCTATGTTGTCTGTGTAGCGAGCTTTCAACAACACAATCCCAAATCAGTTGATCTTAGGTAGTGAGGTGCATAAGTGCCCTAAGGCCACCCGTTTCAGGTTTACCGGCTCAAACAACATAGGCCACTGATTGAAATTCCCTTCCTGTATCCCAATCCTAAGATATTCTAATCCACTATTTTCTAACTTTTCAGACTACTCAACTTATTTCAACTAAACTAGAATCTGACAACTAAACAGTATTCCTTGAATAATACCGTAATGCTAAAGAAATTCAAAACCATTCACTTCAGAGTTACAATTTCTTAAAAATATGAAAACTGATAAAAATTTGAAAAAAATTGAACTTTTCGCAAAACAATTTCTAACACTACTCTATTATCTTTTTCGACCGTCCCACCCCACACTTAAACCATACAACGTCCCCATTGTATAAAAGAAAAAAATAAAAAGAGAAAGTGATTTACCCTAGGACGACGAAAATCTTAAATATCAAGAAGATTTGTAAGCTCGGGTTGTCATTCATACAATTCTTGATGCAATTACAGGAGTTAGGCGCAACAATGAACACGTCATCATAACACAAGTGTAAGGGTACTATGACCCACACTTGTATTATGAAAAACTCCAAACGTTTAATGTACAAAGTCATAGTTTGGCAAATACTGGGCAATCTATTAGAACTAAAATAAAACTAAAAAGAAAGTAAAATAAAAGAGTACAAGAAATATCACTCAGTGTCATCGTGAGAGATACCATTCTAGCTTAGGTGAGATTCCAACTGATGATGAGTTGAAACTCCAGCTAAGATGAAATTCTAGCTGATAATGAGAAAGAGTATGAGTATGAGCTAAAAGAGATTGTGAGTGTAGCTGAGTACACTCAACAGCTGAGAACCGATGTATGTGAGTGTAGCTGATTACACTCAAGAGTTGAGAACTAATGTATTGGAGTAACCTTGTCCTTCTTGGGGTTGATGATTGTATGTGTTATATTTTGTATACTTGTGAATGATACAACAAATGTACCATGTTGATGAGTGTGCGTTGTATGTATGCCTTAATGGTTGATTGTGTTATGTGTGAGTAATTGTATGACTTCTTTACGAGATGAGTTATCTTGCAAATGTATAGTATATTGTTATAAAATCTGAGTTTTTCTAAGTATGATTTATTTTCCATTGTATGATTTAGTTTTCCAAATTTTCAAGCTTTACACTTAAGAGTTGAGAACTGATGTATGTGAGTAACCTTGTCCCTCTTGGGGTTGATGATTATTTGTGTTATATTTTGTATACTTGTGAATGATACAACAAATGTACCATGTTGATGAGTGTGCGTTGTGTGTATGCCTTAATGGTTGATTGTGTTATATGTGAGTAATTATATGACTTCTTTACAAAATGAGTTATCTTGCAAATGTGTAGTATATTTTTATAAAAGCTGAGTTATCCTTAGTATGATTTAGTTTTCCATAGTATGATTTAGTTTTCCAAATTTTCATGATTAACACTTAAGAGTTGAGAACTGATGTATGTGAGTAACCTTGTCCCTCTTGGGGTTGATGTTGGTGTGTTATATTTTGTATACTTGTGAATGATACAACAAATGTACCGTGTTGATGAGTGTGCGTTGTGTGTATGCTTTAATGGTTGATTGTGTTATGTGTGAGTAATTGTATGACTTCTTTAAGAGATGCGTTATCTTGCAAATGTGTAGTATATTGTTATAAAAGCTGAGTTTTCCTGAGTATGATTTATTTTTCCAGAGTATGATGGAGGTTTCCAACTTTTCATGACCATAAGAGAGATTTTTGAGATTTTATTGATAACTGAGTTATAGTGTGGCTGATCACATTAAATGGCTGAGATAGACAAGGAGGATGAGCATATGTATGAGCCGAGTTTGAGTATGAGTATGAGTCGAGTATGGGTTGAGAAAAAGTATGAGTCGAGAAAGAGTATGAGTTGAAAGAGATTTTGAATTATTGTTGATACTCGAGTTGTGAGTGTGGTTTATCACACTAAATGGTTGAGATAGTCAATAGAGTATGAGTTGAGAGAAAGATTGTAAGTATGTAGCTGATTGTACACAACCGTTGATCTTGATGTAATATGCTGAGTGTTGAGTCCTTTTAGTTTGGGGATTTCTATGGGCCTTTATGGCTAGTGTTTCTGAGCCTTTGTGGCCTATACGAGTCGTGAAGGCCTCTATGGCCGGTAGTCCTCACATAATTGGGTGTGGCGGTGAGTCCTTGTTACTCGATACCATAAGGGGATGAATGTGAAAGAGGAGGACGGTACGAGGTACCGTGAGATAGTGTTGACAGGTGAGATTGGAGACTGGTACGGGGTACCATGGGCTGTGGTGGAGTGATGATGTAGTGTTGTGCTTATGTGTGGATGGGCATAGATTGTGTGGTGATGCGGAGTGTTGAGACTATACTATTTTGTGTGTGGATATGTGTGGGTCCAATGGTGAGCTTGTGTGGCTCGAGATCTCGAGGGTTGAGGAGAGGATGGATCTGAGGGTACTGTGAAATGATGTTGTTGGAGGTGTTGTTTTGAATTTGTACATGTATTGTGTAAGGACGAAGTTGGATATGATACTGAGTTGTGACTATGTGTTAAAGTGCTGATTTGAGAATTCGTGAAATTTATTTGCGTGTCAAACGAGATGAAGTTGTATAACATAATGAGTAAATATGAGTTAAAAAGAATACAAATGTGATTGTAGTTGTGATTGACAAGATTCATTCCTTAGCAATCAAATCAATTACTATCGATGAGAGAAATGTGTGATAAATGTTGATTACTAAATAAGTCGACTTTCTAGTGGGTCGATACTTTGTATCCGTGTGAGTGTTGAAATGACAGGAGGATTTATTTGTGTGAGATGATTGATTGTAGATTATGTTTATACTGATGTTGAGTGATTTTTCTCGGGGTTAGTGAGTTAGCCGGACGATGAGATATGACCTAAAAAATGTAATGTAACGTGTTTGGTGTTATTATTTTCCATGCGAGTCACGAGTAGAGATTGCAGTGAGCCGTATGTATGACCTATTTTGGGTCATCCTGACGGATTAAAGACGAGATGAGAGTGAAATAGAAATGACGGGGGGAAATTTTTTATTGATGATATGTTAGGAAGGATATATGTGGTTGTGTCAAGAATTTATTTGATGATTAATTTGCTGAGTCCGTTAGGACTAACGATTGAGTGAGAATGTGATATAGATTGCCCACACAAGAGATAATGTAGTGGCTGAGTATATCGAGAGAGATAATATGGAATATGTTGTTAAAATTGAGGTGAGGATGAGCCATTCTTGGTGGGAGGTTGTTAGCCGTATCTTGGGTGAAAACCTAATGTGTATGCTGATGTGGAAGCAGAGTTAGATGAGGTCTTGGAGAATTAGTATTAGGTTGTCGTGATGAGACAACTGAAAGGAGTTTTGTATGGCCAAAGCGCTGAGAATTAAATGTCAAATTCATAGCACACAATCCGTTCCATAACACACAATCACAAAAGGTCTCCAGGCTTGCCCCGAACAACCAGCTCTCGGGCTTGCCCCGATCTGCTGTTAATCATAGTTTGACTCTCGAGCTTGACCCAATCCAACAATAATTATCGTTTGACTCTCGGGCTTGCCCCGATCTGTCAGTAATCATCGTTTCACTCTCGAGCTTGCCCTGATCCGTCAGTAATCACCGTTTAGCACATATAACATATTTTTACACATAGTAATTACACAGGATCCCAAACCCTCAAGTTTAACCAAAAGTCAAATTGATCAAAAAGTAAACGGTCAAAGGTCAAAGTCAAGAAATGTCAACAGGCACATTTAGTGCCACTAACTTCCCTAGTTAGCGTCGCTAACTATGAACAGCCTCAAAAGTCCATTAAGTTCTTAATTCGTTCAGCCAAAGTCTTACTCCTTCCAAGGACCTTCCAAATAGGCTCTAAATCCATAAAAATCCTAACTTTACCATTCAAACATCTACCTACAAGCTCATGAACAAGATCTAAGTCCAAAATGGCCCAAAACTCAACAAAACTACCCAAGAGAGATTGGCTTACTATCAAAACCAACTTAATGGTTCTAAATCAGGACTTTAAGACATAAAGTTCCAAACTGTATTCTTCCCAACCATGGACAATCACCAAAATGGACCATTACATCATTACAATCCACCAAAATCCCACTAAAACACAACAAAAGTCTTAAAAATGCATAAAGGTGGAAACTTTACTCATAATGGTCCATACAAATGCAGATCTATGAAGCTTCATGCAAGAGAAATGACTTCTAGCATCACTACCCTTCTTCTAACACCATCCAAGCATTAGAAATCCATCTAAGAAGACCAAAAATGCCAAAAACTCATCCAAGAAGGTCTAGAGAGAGAAAGGGTCGATTTGGGGGCTGAAAGATGGTATTTGGTGGCTGCCCTAGGGTTCCTAACCCTTAAATATGGCCTAAGCATCAAAATCTAATGTTTTGGCCCATTTTCAGCAGTTAGCGCCGCTAACTGCAGAACTTGCAAGCCCATGATACAACCAGACATTAGCGACTCTAATGCTAACATTAGCGACTCTAACATTAGCAATGCTAATTCCAGCACTAGCGACGCTAACTGGATTTTTCCATATTTTCTTTAAAACTTACACCTTTTAATACCAAACTAGATTCTTTCAAGCTGCAAACTTGGACATTTTGGGATTAGGTTCTTACATTGTATGTATTTAAACTTTGATAACATCTTGTTTTTGTGGTTTGAGTACTAGTATACCCAATTGTGGTGTGTTATATTTTTTTAATTTTTTGGGTATACTTTATATGGAAAATC
Organism: Cichorium intybus; assembly: GCA_023525715.1. Lineage (NCBI taxonomy): Eukaryota > Viridiplantae > Streptophyta > Magnoliopsida > Asterales > Asteraceae > Cichorium > Cichorium intybus. The sequence continues at coordinate 114,168,571 of CM042014.1, read as the reverse complement.
AGGCGTTACAATCCTCAAAAGATGAAAGATTAGTATGGAATACGATCTATACCACCAATGATAAATATGATTCGAGGGTAAAGAATTAAATGAGATACTTTTGACCTTAAGGTGCCAACCAGGAGATGAAGAAATAAAGGGAGGCGAATAGAAAGCCTGATATTAACGATGAATAGACAATAAGTGTGTAGAGCATAATATCAAGGAAATGGGAAAGCCACAAAGACTTTAAGTGATAAGAAAATTCTACAAGATAGAATTTTGTTGACTTGACCCTTAAATCTTCATTCCTTGCCCTTATCGTGTGGTGTGCTCTAGCCATTATCTTTTCAGTGTTCTTATTGGTGATTTAATTGTCATCCACCCCCCACCCATCCCCCCCCCCCCCCCCGTGGTGGGTGTATTGACTATGCTTGGAGGATTTTACAATCGTATCTGACATTATCAGTTTGCCCATTGGTGGACCCATTAGAATCTATTGTATGACTCCGGTGGTATCAACCTCTTCGCTCTTGTAATACCATCATTTTATTCTTTCAAAGTGATGTGACTATAGTCAATCGTTGACCTTATCTCAGACCTGGAAAAGTTAAGTGTGCATGTAAGAATAAATTTTTTAAGCTCTATAGTGATTAAACTAGATAAGCTTTAAAAAGGGGAATGCTTGAATATATATATATATATATATATATATATATATATATATATATATATATATATATATATATATATATATATATATATATATATATATATATATATATATATATATATATATATTCCCTAGTGGCGAATGACGACCTAGTTGACCGGTAGAGCTTACGAAATATCTGGACTTTAGATTTTAAGATGTGATATCAAGAGTTGCGTATATGAATTAGTGAGGAAATGAAGTTAAAGGTAATGAGATATTGAATCCTCTCTGTGTTGAAGATACATAAATACACTTTGAGATGGAGAGATATAGACTTAAGGCAGTTTAGCAACTTAATGTGTACGTGTTAGTGAACCTATCCTTCCCTAATAAAGTGTTGAGTATATGGAGTCTAATACGAAGCTGTGTGAGTCTACGTCTGAAGACAGGAGGGCTCATCTGATCCGAACGGTTTGTTGCTTTGGCGTGAAGCATTTCTCTGGCAAAAGTACAAAGGACATCCGTCGTCAGAACTTTATGGGCCAGCATTATAGGCTGGTCATACATTGTTTGTCTGCCACAACATGTTCCCTTTGTACTGCCACCTTTCCCCAACGTGCAGATTGTCGGTTCGTGAAGATCTGTCACATGTTCTCGATTTCTGCACCCCCTCCTTTATATAGTCATCTCCATGCTCCTGATCAAGTAGACGAGTGTGTAAGTATTGTAGAGTCCAGTCATACTTGCGATATATATATATATATATATATATATATATATATATATATATATATATATATATATGTATGTATATATATATATATATATATATATATATATATGTATATATATATATATATATATATATATATATATATATATATATATATATATATATATATATATATATATATACATATATAGTTCCATAGTGGACGTAGCTTGGTCTCAAGATCGAGTGAACCACTTAATTATTTGTGTTGATTTCCTTGCTTGTTCTTCTTGTATTTCTTGCTGCAAGTTTTTTGTGTGTCGAGTGCTTACTGTCGAGGGTTGTTTGGCGAAAATCTTGTTCTTGAGAGGTTGAGTATTACGATCTCGTTTGTTCAACTCCAACATAAAGAACATGAGAGCGATATAAAACTTATTTTCCTTCAATATTTATTAAGGTTAAATAATCGTATGAGTGGTTCTAACTGACTACGATATATCAAAAAATAAAATTTTGATGGTTTAAGATGACAAAGTGATCACCATGAATCAGTATCTAATACCTGAGATTGATGATCTCTTTGAAATCTTGGTAAAAGTTTTAATATGTTAGTAAGGATAAACATAAAATTTTCTTGTTTTTATAAATAAAGTATTCAAAGGCACATAGAGTATTTTCCCATAGAAAAGTATTGTAATATTTTTACAAGATTTACTTTATAGAGACTACAAATGTCGTTCGGTATTTACTTGAAAAAGGCGTGTGTTAAACTTTAATACATAACTTTCTTTGAAAATAATTTGGATTTTGTAAAAGGTTACCTTGTTCCTTCTTGGCGATTCCATGAACAAAATCATTTTTAAGGGTGGGTAATTGTAACATCCGAGTGTCGGGTCTAGAATAAATCGGGCTAAATTGATAAAATAATTTTTTTACAAAGATATATAAGTTCAAAAATTATTATTGAACACAAATAATTAATTAATTTTTCAGAAATAATAGATGTTTTATAAGTAACTCCTCTTAATATTGCTACTTTATACAAAATTCATACAGTAAACTGATGGGAAATAGGCATAACAAAAAAACTTAAACTCTTAAGTTCACATGCAACCTAAGGATCTATGTTTTATTTAATTGAACTATAACTAAGAACCCTAAGGCAAAATCGATTTCTAAAAGATGAATAAAACTACTAACCTTTAGTTGCTTTCGTTGGAAGCAAGCACCACAAGAGTCGCGCCTTAAATGGTTCACACCCAAAACTAGCAAGTAGGAAAAACAACAGAGAGAGGCAAAGAGAATGTTGAAAGTGGCGCAGGATTTGGGGTTATGAGGCTCAGAGGCTCCCTATTTATAGCATCAAGGTGTAAGCAGATAAGTCTTATTTGAATTTAAACCAGATAAACCATTTTTCTTAAATTCAAATCCTTATCACCTGCCAAATATAACCCTTATATTTATTTGCTAATTTTCGAAAATAACAAGGATAAATATCCTTTGATTTTCCTCCAAATAAATCCCCCACATTATCCATTGCTCAACTATTGAACAATTACAATTCAGCCCCTGCACCTTTAATTAATCCAATTAATCCCAAAATTAATTCCAATTAATTTCTAATTAATTATTAATTAAACATTACTATTTCTAATTAATATATTATCCTTATAATATATTAATAAAACAATTTATATTGATTTATTAATCATATAATAAATCAACCCATCTCTCTAAAAATTATCCTATCCAATTGCCAACGTAGAGGGCAACCCAAAAGGACTTTGCTATTATCAATCAAGTATACACTAATTATAGTCATGACTTAGACACCTAATCCAACATAAACATCCCTCATATTTATGTTCGATAATTATGCGACTAAATAAGAATTTACACACCAACTACCATATTAACATTTTGAAATTTTATATACATCTTTTGTTTTGAGAAAACAAAATATGGAGATCAAAACTGATGGTTGGTTGCTATTAAATCAAAACAGGATTTTGATAAAATAATTAAGGATTTAAATTAAAAATTTACCAAATTCCAATTAATATGCAAGAGGGGTATTTTTGTAATTTTATAAAATAGACATATAAGAGGGGTATTTTGTAATTATGCATAGTGACACAAATGCTTTTGAATTAAGGGACTCAAGTTGCATAATTAGGAAATAAAGTGTAATTTGTAAATAAAATCCATTTAGGTTTTGGGCATGGTGGGTAGTTTTATGGTATTTCCAGACACCACGTTCATCTTCATATGGTTAGACAACGAGAGCAAGAGTATAATTTCAAAGAAATGATGTAGGATCCGGTTCCCGAAATGACCAACATTTATATTAAAGAAATTAAGTTTTAAGAAAAGTTGGAAAAAGGGCTTCGAAATGTTATCAGGGAGGGATAGCGATGCTATGAGGCAGTTAGCGACGCTATCTGAGTGGTATGGGAACAATATTGTGGTCTAGGTCGTGGGATGGCACGATCTATGGTTAGCAACACTATCATAATGATAGCGATGCTATCCTCGCTGTTTGGGCCAAAACTTAGATTTCAAAGTTTTGGCCGTATTTATGGGCACAAAACCCTAGGTAGCCGCCATTTGTCACTCTTCAGCTCCCAAAAACGTCCCCAAGCTCTCTCTAGCCTCCTTAGGTGATTTTTGATTCATTGACCATTTTAGAATAGATTTTTAAAGAGAATAAAGGTGTATGGTGGTGCTAAAAGGTGTTCTTCTAGGTTGGAATCATCAAGAGCTTCCGTTTCTGGACTTTTGTGAGTAAACCCTCTCCTTTTTATGGTTTTGGTGTTATTCTTGTAGTTAGGAAGGTTTTGGTTGGATTTTGGTTCCTTGTTATGTTATTTAAGGTTTTGAGTGATAAAGGTTGGAAGTTCATGTCCCTTGAGGCTTCTATGGAAGTTTTAGATTGTTTATGGGAGTAAGCCAAACTCCCTTGAGTGTTTATGTTGAGTTTTAGGCTTTTTAGACCTAGATCTTGACCATTTTGCATGCTTGGTTATGTTTGGATGGGAAAGTTAGCATTTTTACGGGTCTAGTGACTGTTTGGAAGGGTCCTTAAAGGTTTAAGACCTTGGCTTAACAGATTCAGAGTTTTGGAAAGAATTGGGCTGAACAGCATGGATAACATCGCTATATATCGAGATAGCAACGTTATCTCTGTGATGTTGGGTTTCGCGACAGTTGGACTTAGCAACGCTATCCTTAGGCGATAGCAGCGCTAAGTGAGGGTTGACTTTTGTGTTGACCGTTGACTTTTTGACTTTTGGTCAAACTTGAGAGATTCGGGGTACCAAACTTGGAGGGTTATCTTGTTTGGGTGTAGGGATCCGAAGACACGCGCATAGAGTGCTGTCTAGCTTGGTGGATTAGGTGAGTTTTCTCACTATACTATGGGTGATATTACATGCATTGTAGCTTTACTTCACGATGTGCAGTGTTGTATGCTTAGGGTGGTCGTGCCCTATCTATGTGATTGTGTGATCGAGTAGGGACTCGCTGCATCAATCTGAATGCTTAGGCTTCTATGATTGGTGTGTATTTTTAGTATCGATACTAATAATGGTGGGTGTCATTCGATGGTGGATCCAGGTAAGCTCGAGAGCTGGGCGGATCAGGGTGAGCCTGAGAGTCCATGCATTTAAGCCTACAACGGGGGGAAAGAGGTGAGCTTGCGAGTCCTAGTCGGGGCGGATCGGGGTAAGCTCGGGAGCCACGTTGTTCGGGGCAAGCCCAGAGACCATGCCTAGAATGATTGTGCCTTATATGATGGATCATTTAGTGTTTTAGGGAACTCACTAAGCTTGTTATTACTCTTTCATCCTAACTGTTTTCCAGGTACTTGGTAGCTTGAGCTTTGAGTACGGCGCAACTGTTCCGTATCTGGGTTTTCGGTATTCAATTCTTCCGCTGGATAATGTTTGTAATTATTTTGTTAAACCCGATTTTATATTTTTAAATATTGAGCTTGAATTGGATGGCTTCTATTTTTCCAACCCGGTTTATGTATTTGAATCGTTTTTAAAACAAAAATTTTAAAATGAAATTTGGAATGTTACATAGGAATTCTAAGAAGTAGGAGAGAATGTTAGAGAGTGTGTGTGTCTAAGAATGGGAGAAAGAGACAAAACGAGTAAGATAATGAGAGTGTGGTGATCGATGATGATCCTTGAAGATCTGTTGAAAGCAAACGAATAAGGAATTACATTTGTGTTGTAGAAAGTAAAACAAAGAAAGAAAGAAAGAAAGAAAGAAAGAAAGAAAGAAAGAAAGAGAGGGAGAGATCAAAGTTCTTCTTCAGAAGATGAGGTTGCATCGGAGTCTCAGTCTATCAGATTTGAGAAAGCTTAAAGGTCGATGGTTGACTGAATCATGACTAGCTCTTGTCGCCAAGATGATGATGACAAATCTCAATAGTAAAATCTTACTTGGGTGTTGATTCAATTTTGATGAAACCCTGAGATTTGAACTTGAAGGTGTAACCTCCTTAAAATAATTGTGGATTGACATGGTGTTCTTATCTTCTGGTGGTGCTCAGGCCATGGGGAGAGCGAAGGTGGCTCCTAATACATCGCAAAACAGAGGGTCATTGAACGAGATGGTCACGAAGTTACAGCCCCATAAGAGTGTTGTGTGTGTTACGGGTGGGCAGCATGAGGATTGGGCTAGAACACCATCATGAGGAGGGAAGATGAATCGATGAGAGAGGAAAAGAGAGGTTTGGACCTCAGTTGTTGAAGGGCGTTATTACTAGAATGAAAACATCACCAGAAATAGTGGGTCGCAGGTTCTATGATGGTTTTCGATGATTGTCCAAGATGGGAACACTTTCAACAGAGGTGTTGGCGGTGCTGGTGTTGGAACACCGTCACGAAGTCTGGAGGGGAATAGCCGAAGATGAAGGGGGACAAGATAGGCCCCCCGTCATCAAAGGAAAGAACCTTCGCCAGAGAAGAAAGATAATGTTGCTGGACCTGGACGTCCTTGAGATCTCGCCGACAGATGGATAATGGGAAGGGAGACAGAAAGATGAGGTACAGTCTTTGACTTTTCCATTTTGGGTCACATAACCGATTTTAACATATAGGCTGGCTATTTTTTTGTTGGGCTGATTTTGTTGTGGATCCAATTATTTATTATGGGTCACATAACTGATTTTAACATATGGGCCGATTTTGTTTTGTTGGGCTGATTTTGTTACGGATCCAATTATTTATTATGGACTTAGTTGTTAGGCTAGTAATTGTGGACAAATTAATATGCTAGAAAATGAATTAAAAATGAGCTAATATATTCATAGACTATGGAATTTTGTACACTCATGGGGTTGTCATACTAATACAATATATAAAGGATTTAAGTTGGGATTTTGATTAATCAAGATGTTCAATTTATCAATGATTGAATGAAAGGTGTGCCGTTAGATATTCACAAGTTTATAAATTATTTTATTTGTTTATTAGTTACTATTCTAAATAATTAGACTAATAATATGATTTTTAAGACGAGTTTAAGTCACGCAAATGAATTTTAAACACACATGGGTTTTAGGGTAAAAATATTGTTTAATGAACGATGTATCATTTTAATATAACTATATATGCATCAGGAGCCATTTAAGTTGTATTTGGACTAGACAATTAAACTTAGGCATTGTATGGGCATAATTTCAACTATTTGATGATGCTTTAGTTAAGTTGGGTAATCGAGACACCTTCTGTTCATGTATTCTTTTTTATATACATTTGATCACATATGGGAATTAAGGGTTGACGTGATGGTGTCTAGTAACGAGTATAAAAACGACATTGTTTATGTTTTCAATCAATGTGTTATGTGTTTTACTATAAATATATGAGTACGTTCATGAAAAATACCCTTATGATGTATTTGAAATGATTTTGAATTAATTATGATGAACATATATTTTTAACCTAAAGATGTTAGAAAGATGATTTCGCAACTAAAGAAGATGAAATAATGTTTTGCGAATAAAATTACATCCTGCTTGTGCATTGCATTTTTATTTAACATGAGAGTCTGAGATGGTCAATCATATATATATATATATATATATATATATATATATATATATATATATATATATATATATATATATATATATATATATATATATATATATATATATATATATATATATATATATATATATATATATATGTTCAAATACGAATTCTAAATATTGTGTGACTGAATACGGTCTATTGATTTCACAAGGTTAAAATAGGTATTTTATCTGATTTCAAAATTAGAAAGGCTGGTGGCATTGCTAAAAGGCATTTTTCAAGTGGGAAATCAGCTAGAGTTCTTGTTTATGGACCATTGTGAGTAAACTTCCCACCTTTTTATCTTTTGAGGTTATTCTTATGTTTTGTGTGGAATTTTATGGATTGAAATGGAGTGTTGGTCCCTTTTTAGTGTTATCCATGGTTGAGAAGGATAAAGTTTGGAACTTTATGTCTTTAAGTCCTGATTTAGAATCATTAAGTTGGTTTAGAGAGTAAGCTAAGCTCTCTTGGGTAGTTTTGTTGACTTTTGGGCCATTTTGGACTTCGATCTTGTTCTTGAGCTAACATGGTTATGCTTGGATGTTAAAGTTAGGATTTTTATAGACTTAGGGACTGTTTGGAAGGTTCCTGGAGGGTTTAAGACTTTGGTTGAATGGATTAAGAGCTTAATGGACTTTTGAGGCGGTTCATAGTTAGCGACGCTAACTAGGAAAGTTAGCGGCACTAACTGTGCTTGTTGACTTGTATTGACTTTGACCGTTGACTTTTTAACCATTTTGAGTAAAGGTCAAACTTGGGGGTTTGGGGTATCGGTCTTTGAAGATGATCCTGTTTAGGGTTTAGGAAGTTCTAAGTGGATTTTATCCTTATTAGGAGGTTCGTGATATCGGGATCTGAAGACGCGTATGTGGAGTGCTGTTCAGCTTTGCAGATCAAGTGAGTCTTCTCATTATACTATGGGTGAAGTTACATGTGTAGGTAACTCAATTATTGTGTGTAGTAATGTATGGTAGCTAGGCGTGCCTTACGTTGACATTATTTGACTGTTGAGTTCATGATAGAAACCCGATTGGTTAGGCTGTATGCTTAGGCTTCTGTGATTGTATGTGTTAGTCGCCAGATTCGTTCTGATGACTGAAGAATGAGTTGATCGATCTGTGGGTTGCTGCATGATCAAGGACGAAGCATGATCGGTCGTACCTAGACACTCGAAGATCAAATAATGAGTTGATAACTCCGAGAGATGCTACATGATCAAGGACGATGCATCATCGGTCACACCTGGGCACTCAAGGATGTTTAAACCCGAGGTTTGCTGCCTGATCAAGGACGATGCATGATCGGTCGTACCTGGGCACCCGAGTGTGATGATTGTGCTTGTGTGATGAATCGTGTGATATTTTGGGGAACTCACTAAGCATTGTGCTTATTCTTTTACCCTAACTGTTTTTCATGTATTTGCTGACTTGAGTTTAGAGCATGGCGCGACTGTACCACATCTGAGGTTTTGATAATTAAGTCTTCCGCTGGATAATGTTGCAAATGTTTTTGCTAAACACGATTTTACATGTTTTAAATATGAAGTTTTAATTTTAATGGTTTTATTTTGTAACCCGCTTCATGTATTTGACCCAATTTTAAAACGAAAAATTTATTATGGAATTTGGGATGTTACATAACTATTTGGACAATTAGGTCAATGAGGTTTTGATTCTACCACCACATAATTTGAATCAAAGAAAGATTTGAACATTGGATGCTCATTAACGATAATTTGTTTCGGAGCTGTTGACCAACAAAAGGGTTTAATTCCTACTGCAACATGTATATGCACCTTGTAATCAAGGGAGAGTGAATGGCTAGGATTGCATCTCCCTGTCTCAAAAGGAATTCTCTAAAAATGTCTATAAGTTGTTTGTAAATCTATAATTGTTTAGAAATCGAAAGGCATTCTTTGAGAATGTCAATGAGTTGTCTGTAAATCAAAAGGTGTTTCAGTACGTCTAAGGATTCGAAAGGCATTCTCTTAGAATGTCTATGAGTTGTATGTAAATCTATAATTGTCTGTAAATCGAAAGTCATTATGTGAGAATGTCTATGATTATGAGTTGTCTGTAAACCGAATGGCATTTCCTAAAAAAATTGGAAAATTTCATGGTCATAAGTTGTCTGTAATCTATAATTAAATTTAAATATAATTGGAACTATATAAACAAACAAGATATACAATCAATTCATGCTCATACTCTGAATTGTTAATAGGCTACTACATTCTCTAATCTTCATCATTGTTTACCAATACCCAATTCTCAAAGAATATGTTATTCTTCTTCCTTATTCCCAATAAATTAGAAGTATTCATTGTATATATTCTTTTAGAATATATAACAATTGTACGAGTTTTGCGTACATGAGTAATCCATTCTCATAGAATTCCTTATTTTTTTTTACAACTACGTTAACGCGGTAAATGTTATGTACCTATTATTTTTACACCAAACTTCAAAGTATATATATACAATGAATACTTCACTTATTTTGTTTACAAATACATTATAAGGGTAATTGGGTTGTACATAATCTCTGTACACCCAATTCTCTCAAAGAATATGATACTCTCTTTCTCTTATTCTGAATCAATTACAATTATTCAATGTATATATTCTTTAAGATTGCATAACAAATGTATGAGTTATGCAAACATAAATAACCATTTTTTGTAGAATTCCTTATATTTGTAATACACATAGATAGTTTTACATATTTTATTCACAAATACGTTAATGGGGTAAATATTTTATACATATCTCAAAAAGTACAATTTACTTATTCTTTGAGAATGCAAAGGAACGTACTTCAATTAACAAACCCAAAATATATTCTTTGAGAATGAGAAAGATATGTAATTCAATTGCAATTATTCTTCGTGTATTTTAAAAAATCGCCCTATTATTACTTCACATTTGTCGTAAAATTAGTAACCTTAGAAACGCGGACGCAATTTCCCTTGATTAACATACACAGGATTTTAGATATTTGGGAATATTTTTAAAGAATGAGAAGGTATTGTACTTAAATTAACAATTCCATAGGTAACTCTGGGAGAATTGGTGTATTCTGTCGTATATTCCTAGCTTCAATTCGTAGAATCGTTGTTATGAAAATAATGGTCGCATATAACAACTATGTTTTTAATTTGTATATTTGTAATGTTTTTTAACCGATTACATAATCGTGTTCCGTGATCTTAGCATTTTTTGGTTTTAAAGATGATCCATTCCTTAGTTATAGGTATCTCGAATTTACTTTTATACCCTTGAACGACAGTTTTTTAAAGAAACATATTTATTCTTTCTACTTATTTACAGAAATGTCATCTTGATCACAACGATTCATTTTTTGCAATCTAACTGTCTAAGAATGATGTTACAATTACACAATAATTAAGATTCTTATTTGATACTAACTATATATATATATATATATATATATATATATATATATATATATATATATATATATATATATATATATATATATATATATATATATATATATATATATATATATATATATACATAAATCTTATAATTGAGGCCATTCAAATGAATGTTGTTCAAGATAGGTCATATACTAGCACTACATTCATTTGAAACTCCCACTACAACTCAAGAGTTTTCCAATTTATGGATACTTAATACTACAAGTCAAGAGTTTTTAACTTATTATTATTAATTGGTAATGACTTTTTATTTTCCTCATTTATACACATTGTAACTTATATTAGTAGTATATAAATTAGCTTTGCTCACAAAAAATATACATGTGTTTGAAGAGATTTGTAATTCAAATATGAAGATTGAAAAGTTAGTTTGTGGCATCAATGATTATTGCAATATATAGTGTTTCTATATATGAAGTTTATGTTGAATTATATATGTTCTCTTTATCGATTTGTAAGTGTTTAATATGTTTTTTGATACAAATGTTAAATACTTAGTATTTAAACTAATATTATCTAATCCAGGTTTGGTTTTTCATGTTTCTATTTTGATTTTTAGCATAATGATCTCATGTTTATTTGTATTTTGAAAGAGTTCTATTTTAATTGTTTATTTTAGTTATAACTTTACTTATTAAAAGTAATTGTTGTATACATAAATTCCATGGTTAAATAAATGTAATAAGAATAGAGGTTGTTGATTATGTATAACTAAATACCATTAGTGAAAACCATTTATGATGGTACTTAAAAATTATATTATTTTAGTCATGTTGAAATTTTTATTTTTCATAGTTTTTATTTTTAAATTTATTAATTTATATGCTTTGTCGTGAACTTAATGTAAAATAACAAACTTATTTTATTTTTATTATGTTCATCTTCAATAACCTAAAATCTTAAACTTATGATAAGTTAATGGTATAATGACTTTATTGATTCATTAATTAATAAGTTTTACTTATATAAAAACATTAAAATATTAAAAGCATACTTGCTTCATTTCTCTTTTCAGTTACTCACACATTCGTTTCATATTTTTTAGATTTTCTTAAGGCCATTCAAATGAATGTTGTTCAAGATAACTCATATACTAGCACTAATTCATTTGAAACTCTCACTACAACTCAAGAGTTTTCCAATTTATGGATACTTAATACTACAAGTCAATAGTTTTTAACTTATTATTATTAATTGGTAATGACTTTTTATTTTCCACATTTATACACATTGTAACTTATATTAGTAGTATATAAATTAGCTTTGCTCACAAAAAATATACATGTGTTTGAAGAGATTTGTAATTCAAATATGAAGAGTTGAAAAAGTTAGTTTGTGGCATCAATGATTATTGCAATATATAGTGTTTCTATATATGAAGTTTATGTTGAATTATATATGTTTTCTTTATCGATTTGTAAGTCTTTAATATGTTTTTAATACAAATGTTAAATACTTAGTATTTAAACTAATATTATCTAATCCAGGTTTGGTTTTTCATGTTTCTATTTTGATTTTTAGCATAATGATCTCATGTTTATTTGTATTTTGAGAGAGTTCTATTTTAATTGTTTATTTTAGTTATAACTTTACTTATTAAAAGTAATTGTTATATACATAAATTTCATGGTTAAATAAATGTAATAAGAAGAAAGGTTGTTGATTATGTATAACTAAATACCATTAGTGAAAACCATTCATGATGGTACTTAAAAATTATATTATTTTAGTCATGTTGAAATTTTTATTTTTCATAGTTTTTATTTTTAAATTTATTAATTTATATGCTTAGTCGTGAACTTAATGTAAAATAACAAACTTATTTTATTTTGTATTATGTTCATCTTCAATAACCTAAAATCTTAAACTTATGATAAGTTAATGGTATAATTGACTTTATTGATTCATTAATTAATATGTTTTACTTATATAAAAACATTAAAATATTAAAAGCATACTTGCTTCATTTCTCTTTTTAGTTACTCACACATTCGTTTCATATTTTTTAAATTTTGTTATCTAGAGTGTGTGAAAAATGACTTCAATTTTGTATATGATATTATTTTTGTATGGTTTTTTCCATAATCTTAGAATAATCTTTTTATTCATACGTTTATGGTTAATATTATATTGTTATCGTGTTTCGTCGTTCAAATTTCTATTTTAATTTTTAGCACAATGATCTCGCGTTTATTCGTATATATACCTTTCATGATTAAATAAATGTAATAAGAAGAGATATTGTTCTTAAATTGGTGTCTAAACTTTATTAGTGTAAACTATTAATGAGAGTGTTTAAAAATTATATTATTTTACTCATGTTAAAAACTTTATTTTGTATAGTTTTTATTTTTAAATTGATTAATCTATAAGCTTAGTCATTAACATAATGTAAAATAACAAACTTATTAATTAACTGATGCATTGTTCACTTTATTTTAATGTTTCACTATCCATATATTCATGAATTCAAAAGGGTTATTGTGTATGATTTTTCAAGTTTTGAAATATTACTATTAATACATGATATATATTATGATACCCATTTATATTTACTATTGAATGTTTAGATTAAATATAAAGTTTTAAAGTGTATGTGACCGACCAACATTTTTACTATATAATTTTACTCCTGCGCAACGCGCGGGTATACGCCTGGTATATATATATATATATATATATATATATATATATATATATATATATATATATATATATATATATATATATATATATATATATATATATATATATATATATATATACATACATACATACATACATACATGGACTTGACTTTTGATGAGATGGACTTGGGGATTGTGTTTGTTGCATGTGAATTCATTACATGCATAACTTGCCTTTTATGACAAAATGATATTTTGATACAAACAATGTTTTATGATGACAAGCTGACTATGTTGATTTTGTGATAAGTCCGTAACTATATCTATGATATTTTTTGACATTGAAAGTTGTATTTAAATATTGACAAAGTTGATTTCGGGGACAAATTTCCCTTCCAACCATTTCATGACGTATGGATGTTTTGAAAATGATTTTGGGGGTTTCACTCGAGTATGGTGATTGACATCACCTGCTCTCAATGAGTTGTCCCCCGGTAGACTCGCTAGGTATTTCTATTGCCTAACTTATTTTGACATGTACTCATGTTTAAGATTAAGAATGACTTAGTTAGAGCTTGTAATTTTAGAAGGACACATGTTGTGTTGTTTCATTGGAACTATGTAATGATATTCGAATTGTAACCACCTCGCTCTTTAACAAACAAACTTTGTTTTGAAATTGGGACCGTATGATTTTTTCACAACCTAAATCTTAAATGATTTTTAACTAAAAACCCAATTGATTTTAAAAATGGTGTTCAAAGTCAACGGTGTTTTAGGAGAAAACTTCCTGCATGTGGTGATATATGCATTTGATAAGAACTTATAGGTTTAAAAATGATGTTTTATAATTACCTTAGCGAGGGGTGTTACAGATAATAACCACATTTTAGATGATAAACATTTTTGTGCAACCAACCACACCACACGAAAAACTTACCTTGTAGGTGTTAAATCTTAGCTAATACTTATTACACTACCGTACACCTACATTCGAATAACAAGTTTTCCTAAGGCAACAATCCTAGAAAACATATTACATGACAGTTTTGGTTCTATCATCCCCGTATCTCATTCGACCAACATATAACGTTTATGTTAATCACGCAACAACGTTATTGAAAAAATATATTTTTCTTGATATTTTGATATTGCTAAAATTAATAAGTTTTCACATTTAATTTTAGAAAACAATAGATTTTCTCTCACAATAATACCTCAAAAATAAGGCATCTTTGTAATTAAGAAAATAAACGATTAATTAACCAAATATTTTAATGTAATTTACTAATTATCACCCATTTGGAATCAACTCGTAACATCACTTCCTTAATAACCCGTTGAATGCAACACCTAATTGTTGACTATGTGAGTTTTAAATAAAATTTCCACGGGCCTTAAATTCAATATATCTAACTCAATTATGCCACTTATAATATCCAAAGAAATATATGTGTATGTCCACGATTTCATAAATCGATTGCACTAGAACATTAAAGACAAGAGTTGTCAAATTTTTTTTTACTGACAAACTCATTCGAAGTCAAAGCTCTATATAATTATCTAAGAAAATATGGAAGAAAATAAACGTGAGTCTTGGATCTAACTTTTATCCTAAAGCCCACACATATGCCTAGCCCAAATCTTTTCTTGGTCATCTTCTTCAACTAATTTCTGTATGTCCACCGAATTAATTTATGAATAATAGTTTAAATATATCTCTTTCTCCTTTCATCCTAAATGTTCCTTTAGAATTAAGTTATAAGAATCATAGC
The DNA here is from genome assembly GCA_023525715.1 of Cichorium intybus. Lineage (NCBI taxonomy): Eukaryota > Viridiplantae > Streptophyta > Magnoliopsida > Asterales > Asteraceae > Cichorium > Cichorium intybus. The sequence continues at coordinate 114,153,268 of CM042014.1, read as the reverse complement.
AATGAGATGTGTTTTGACCCACTTTGAAACCAAGAGCTGTGATATTAACGCTTAACAATTAAATTGATTTATGTTTTTGGTCTCATTGGACACCGGAACTTAACCCAATATGGATGGAACTTAACAAAACGTTCTTATAATCACCGGCTCAAAGTTTCGTTTGAGATATATCTTGACGTACCGACCAACAGAGGTTGTGACATTTTCTTCCTAGCCTACTGCCTCCTTTTTCAAATTCACCCTCCATTCTCTATCGTTTTTCGAAATTCTTGTGGGGATTTCACAAGATTTTTCGAGTTCTATTTAACGCCTACGATTTCATCGGTCACGACCTACTCATATTAGGTGCGGTTTTAGGCCAAAACCAAACCGCAAACCGCATGAATCGGTTATTGTAATTTTAAAACCGCAAAATGCGGTTTTTCAAGTGGTGCGATTTTGTGGTTGTTTCCAACGGTGAGGGTTCAAGTTGTGCGGTTTCGGTTTTTAAACCACATAATGAAATAGTGTGGTTTTAAAACTACAAGAGACCAAAAGTGAAATATATTTTTTATTAAAATTTTAACTTTTAGTCCTATTTCTAATACGACATATCGCAGAGACATGAAATAATTTTTGTTTATTGCAATTTTTAGCCCACAATCAAAAGTTTGGTGAAGTCGTACTCTTGGTCCACAAACGCGATCATATAACAGATTTTTTAACTATTATTATTATGACTTACTCATGAACTATTATGAGTTATGATGCTATATTTGATATTTTAAGTCACCAACAAAGATATATATCCATAGTCTTAATCATTCGTAATAACATAAACGAATCTTAAATATATACATAATAACATAAAATATTTTTAATATATATAATATTAGTGGTGCAGTTTGGTTTTTAAGGGTATGTTTCTAGGATAAAACCGCACCGCACCAAATTTGGTCGGTTATTGTGAAATTAAAACCGCACCGTCGGTTTTTGTATTGGATTCGGTTTTTTACGGTTTTTTCTATGGGTGCGGTTTTTGTTCACCCCTAACTCATATGCCTAAATTTATACGATAATCATGGATGACCGTTCTGAAATTAATCCCTTCAATCTCCTCATAATTTCTATCATTTACCTATAAATAATAGTTATAATTCATGGAATATAAATATATTTTGAATGAAGACGACTCGGTACACGACGTAGGCAACAATTAAAACAATATCCACCATCCAGTTTCGCCACATCTAACAACAACCATATCCATAACAAAGCAATTTATATCGCTTTTATCATGGATTTTGGGTTTGATTGATTAGGAGTCACGGATCATTCGACACCAATTGAAAATGTAAAAGGTTGATGCTAAATTTTATTGATTTGAGATATTTCCACTCAAAGTAGATTACATGACATACAAATAATCCAAAATATATAAAAACAACGTTCACAAGTAATTTCGGTATCACTTTCACATCAAAAAGCAAGCTTGCCCACGAAATCTTACAAAATATCAGAACCTTTATAGTACGAAGCATTTATCAACCTCCACACGAACTCAAAAAAAATCATTAATATATTTTTCTAGCACTAGATTGACGAGGATGTTGTATCCTTTGTCTGTAGGGTGATAACTGTCCCAGAAAAAGTATTTTGAATCATCAGCACAAGTTGGGAGCAAACGGTTACATAAAATAGAGACCTCTATGTTTCCGGTGCCACAACAACCTCTATCCACAACTTCAAGCCCTGATGTACGATAAAGTGAACTTGTTAGTGTTACAAATACAGATATATGCAAAAAATAGAGTAATAACATCAAAGTTCAGAGTACCACATACCATATTTGAGAGGGTTTTGAATAATAGCAAGAATGGGGTCGTATATGTTGAGATAGACGATCCTGGAATGTGCATGAGTCCTATTGAGTAACTTAAGCTCTTGTTGCAACTTGTGGTTATATAAATTTGCTGCTTGGTTGTACCGATCTGCACAGACTCTAAGCCCACCACCACCTAGAGTTCTTTGTGATGGTAAACATCCTATTGGGGGTGCACCAAAGACCCCTATTCTTCTTGCTCCAAGTTGGTATATATCCTTCAATGTAACCGAAATATATATGTTATCAACAACTCTATACGAAAATATAACTTTCGAATTTATCAAAGGACGCATGTTTACCACCACCATCGCCACCACCACCCACCACATCCACTATCGCCACCACCATTGTCGTGGCCACCGTCACCACCCACCACCACCACCACCCCCCACCATTACCACCATCGTCGCCACCTCCACAACCGCCACCACCACCACTACCATCGCACCACCAACACCACCGCCACTACGGTGGTGGTGGTGGCGGCAGTAGCCGTGGTGATGGTGGGTGTGGTGGGTTGTGGCGGCGGTAGTGGTGTTGGCGATGGTGGTTATGGTAGTGGTCGTGGTGTGTGGTGACGATGGCGGCGGCAGTGGTGGTGCCAATGGTGGCGGTGTTGGTGGGTGGTAATAGTGGTATAATATGTAAAAAAAATATTTATATTTACAATAAAAACGTAAAATAATGGCAAACTTAAGGACTTTTATGCGAAATTAATTTTACTTATGATAAAAACGTAAAAAATGTAAACTTAAGAATTTTTATGCGAAATTAATTTCATGGTAACCTGGAAACCTGTGATAGCAAGTTTCCAAGGTCAAAGATGTATAAAAGATTGCAAAGTTTGGGCTTTAGTGAACATAAAATTCTTAGAATAACAAAACCGAACATTTTCGAAAAATTTAAAGACTTTTATGACAAAAGCCTAGAGAACATAAACAAATGCCACCTTTATTTCATATTTTCAAACCTTACTATTCGTACAATTCATGAGCGGGCAAGACCATAAAAAAGCAAAACTAAATGACTATACATGCATGTATACCTGTATGAAGTTTGAAGCTGATGATACCATCAATTCCGTGTAAGAGGGGATATCATATTGTAATCTCCGAATGCCGATAGTGAAGTAAGTATTAGCAAGATCATCGCTGCCTGCAACCACCAAGAACAAGCTATTGGCTAATATGAATTGTGTTCTCTCTTCTCCAACTATACGCTTGAGCTTCTCTATATATTCTTTGAATTGTTTCAGTTGGTCCGCTAATGACAATACCGCCTGATACGAAAGATTTAGTTAAAAGATATAATCGCCGACATTAAGAAAATATGTTTTTTTCTTAAAAAAACAGTCTAAGACATGATAATCTAGTTGTATTGACTTCAAATATTACTACTGTGAATGGCATAGAGGTTTATCAGGCGGATTAAACGCCTCAATTTACACAGCTTCTCCGCTTCTCGTAAGGTTTTTTGGTCCCGAAAAAGATTGACAAAATAGAAAAGTAGAGGTACTGAGAATAGTTTGCAAATTACCACTATCTTGGGAGTTTGGGGATCATATCCGCAGCCACCAGAGGCAAAGCTTACACCGGTTAGAAGCTCTTTCTCATCAAGGGATGGATCAACATATGCTGGTAAAAGTTCTTTTATCCCTAGTTCTTCAACAAGGGCTAGCGGCGCAGCTTGTTGCCCGTTTGCCCAACGTCTCTATGTAATAGGTTTATAGAAGCCGAAATTAGAGTATTATTACAAAACTATAAATTTTTCAAAGTTGAATATATATTTTTCTTCAACTGAAAAACAAATGAAAGTCTCCTTATAATAATTCTACCGATTAATTAAAAAGCCAATTAAACACTTTATTCTATTTCTCTATTAATAATATAAGGACGATTTTAATTTATCCTATGCGTGGAAACTGTTAGTTTCGGTTTTAACAAACTAATACAAAATGTTAAAAGGTTACTTTTGAGTCAAATTTCCTACAAAATATAAGTAAAAAGGAAGCATATATATGTAATTTTTACTATTAAATGAGGATCATTTTGTAATTTTATTTTAAACTATCACAAAATGGTTATTTCGATTATTTTACTACTATACTTGGACCATTTTTGTATTTTTCACTATTACGAAGAACTCATTTCAATAATTTTACTATTATTATACAAGGACAACTCAGTACTCATGCAAATAATATACATAGGGATCAAATTTTGTAAAATTTTCACTTTGTTGACGTAGTGACCATTTCTATAAATTTACCTTTATATATAGATTATTTTGAAATTTTGTATAACTATTACTCTATTACACATGGGCCGTTTCTATAGATTTACTATCTAATAGAGATCATTTTGTCATTTTAATATCTTGCTATTACACACATACATTTTTAGTAATGTTACTATTATACAAGGTCTATTTATGCAAATCTTCAAGTTAAAAAAAAAAAAAAAAAAAAAAAAAAAAAAAAAAAAAAACCTCAAGAATAAAGTGACATTAAGAACGGTGACAAATTACAGAGCACTAGTGATATGTATGGTGTTCATTATTAGAACATTGAACATTTTGTTTGGAATTTCGGATTTCAGCAAACGGATTCACATGGCATTTTATGAGTATTGTATAGGATTGCTATAAAAAACTTATATTACGGGACTCATATATGATAAGCAGTAACATTTCTTCAAAATAATAAGGAAAAAAACTTGAAATATTTATAGCTTAAAAGTCTTAACCGGTAAAAAAAAGTGCATCCGCCAATTAGGGTTTAAATAAAATAAAATACGACATTAATTTCTAAAGATGTCAAAAGTTAAGGCATTTTCTTAGTATTTATTTTATTATTAACAAATTTGATTATCTTAATATAATCTCCTTTTACTTTCTCACTTTTATAAGGAAAACAACATCATTGTAATTTTACTATTCCTTTTGGTTTATCCAAATAATCTGTTCAAATCATAGAATATTATCTTATTATAATATTAACGTATAATCTCTGGTTAATATATCATATTATTGTAATATTTTATATTCTCTTTTTTCTCTCTAGGTATCAAGAGAAGTAATTTTACTTTATTCTATCTTTTTAACATAATTTATTTGTAATAAAAAAATTATATCCATAATATGATGAGAAGTTTTTGGTGAATTATTATCATGAAAAACTCATTTCATCCCTACAATAGTAAACTCATAGGACCCCCTAATCCATTGATTGAAGAAAAAGAAGGTATGCAAAAGGTTGTTGATTAATAAAGCTTCTTAAAAAAGCTTTAGTTGAAATCTCCTCAATAGCTTTTTGAATTTTGAATAGGATTTTTAGATAAAAAAAAAGCTCTGCGATATTCATATCCTATATTATATAAGGTTTGTTTTTTATATGTTTTATATGTTATATTTAGTATTGCGGAAACCGGCTTTGGCGGCCGATTAATCGGCGAGTAGTTATTTTGCGGTCTTCAACCTATTACAATTAGGCCTAATCGATCAGCTTGATGGTTTGCAGCAAAAATCAGTCAAATATCGGTCTTGGTGGCCAATTCATCGGTCTTGCCGGTCATTTTTTTATTTTTTAAAATTTTTAAAATTTATTTATTTTTTATTTTTAAATGATGATACAAACACTCTAAACTGGAAAAAAAATCAATCTTAAAGAATAAAAATAAAAAAATGTATAATATTTTATGTGTATCTCAAAATAAAATGAATCAAATTTTGTTATTTTGTTATATTTATATATTTTTAAATGAATTCATGTATAATTTAGGGTCTCCAAATCATACCCGACTTGTAATACCGTGACTTTAAATTTGTGATAAGATATGTTAATTATAAGTTAAACAAAGATTAATTGAGTTATTATATGAATTAGGATTGATAAAAACTCGTCTATGAAAAGTTGGATGTTGAAAAGAGAATTAGAAATGATTTTTAGCTTCTGCAGCAGGAAACACGGGCCGTGTTGGAGGAACACGGGTCGTGTTTCGATCCAGAGCAAACAGAGGATATTCTGTATAAAAACCCGGACCGTGTTTTATAAACCCGGACCGTGTTGTGTCAACAGAGGCAAACAGAGGATTTTTATTGTGTAAAAACCCGGACCGTGTTTTATAAACCCGGACCGTGTTGTGTCAACAGAGGCAAACAGAGGGTTTTTATTTTGTAGAAACCCGGGCCGTGTTCTATGAACTCAGACCGTGTTACGCGTACAGATCTGTTTTTAATGTGCGATTTTCTGTCATTTTGGGTTATATTCACTTCGAACAAAACCTCTCCAAAACCCTAGAAACTTAATCCTAAACTTCTAAACTCGAAATTGAAGTCTATAATTCAAGAATTGAAGCTAGGATTTGATTCCTTACGGTTGAAAGGTAATTCCCTTTGATTTTGACTTCATTTCAACGGTTGGGTTGTTTGATTTGAGATGGTTCCAGGTGGTTTTGATGAACCACCTGCAACTAGCATGAATTAGAGTGAGTTTACTTGGATTAGTGTGTGTAAGAGAGTTCTAATTCAAGACCCAAGCTAGTGAAGTGTTTGTATTGTGTTCTTAGGGTTATATATGTTAAAGAGATGAAATTGAAAGCTGCAACTTTGATTTTGTAGTTATCTTTTGATTGTAACTTGCTTCAATGATACAAATTCCTTGATTATGATAACTATTGAGTGTGATTGAGATTATTCTTAACTTGAATAATGAAAATGAGTTGTTATGCTACAGCTAAGGCAAAGCAGGAGCACACACGAGGTGCAGGAGTTCCACATATCGATTCCACAACAGGTGAGTAATTATTAATAGATTAATTATGTGTTGATTTTGATGATTATTGTAGAAAGGAGTATGATTTGAGTTGTTGTGTAATTGGTTAAGTATACCAATTATGAGTGCTTGGATAGATGAACATCATTATGAGCATATGTTGAGAATCAAGATGGTTCATTGAGAATAACATGAATGAAATGATGGGCAATTGCTGTCCATATAAACTTTAATTACTCATAGAGCTCTCAAAGCTCATATATTGTTTGTTACTGTTAATTGTGTTAGGTTCTGGAAGTGCAGGTCGTGGGAAACGCATCACGGAGGGTTAGCTGGAAAGGATATTGAACTTTGGACTTGGACTTACTTTCTTGTGTTAGACTTAGTCTTTTGTAAACATTCGGTTTTTGAGAAAACTAGTATGAAACTTCTTATATGTAAATAAGCACTTAAACTATGCTTTTGATAGTATCTTGTGAAACTTGTTACTCATCTTTGAGGATTGCACCTAAATGATAGTTATTTTGATTAAATTATCAGTGTATCCTGAATATGAGAAACCGGGTGTTACAAGTTGGTATCAGAGTCGTGGTTTAAGGGAATTAAACCTTGAGATGGGTTTAAACTTAAACCAATGAGATAGAGAAGTCCCAAAGGGTCCCGAGTAGCTATCCTCCGTGGTGATATACTAAATGAGTTGATTATACACCATATTGAGTATTATGGTGATATACAAATTGAGTTGATTATACACCATATTGAGTATTACGGTGGTGATTACTAAATGAGTTGATTTTCTTTTTCAGTTAAGATGAGCACTGGAAAAAAAAAAGAGCGAGGTGATCCATCAAGAGATCAATCGGGATCACGAGATTCGGGTAAAGAGCATCAACCCGAGGGAGAGCGACCTCCCGAGACACAGAGTAATATGCAAGCTATGATTGCGGCTGAGGTAGCCAAGACACTTAAAGAGTTATTACCCACTTATTTGAAGCCTCAAGCGGAGGCTACAACTGAAGGTCCTTCGGGACAACCCTTGGTCCAACCTGAGATTACGGAGGACCATGGAGAGATGTATACTGAGGCGAGTGGAGTTAGAGTACCTGAGAAAACAAGGAAGTGCACTTATGATGTGTTCCAAAAGTGCAAGCCATACGATTTCTATGGAAAAGATGATCCCATAGCAGCCAAGAATTGGTTAACACATGTTGAAAAGATGTTCCGCACCAGTAAATGTGACGAGGCGGATAAGTTTGAGTTTGCAACAAACTTGTTAAAGGAGGATGCACAGTTTTGATGGGAGAATACGTGTATGGAGATAGGAGAGAGCTTGGCGTATACATTGAACTGGGAACACTTCAAGTTGAAGTTCACTGAATACTACTGTTCCAATAATGCTATGAAGGTAATAGAAGAAGAGTTTTTGAAGCTACGACAAGGGTCGAGAACAGTGCAACAATACACACTGGATTTTAATGAGAAAGCAAGGTTTGCACAACATCAAGTTGATACAGAGGAGCGTAAGATGGATCGTTACTTGTGGGGTTTAAAAACCCAAATCCGAGAGTTTTTTCTGAGTTCCAGATATACTACCTTTCAACAAGTTGCAGAGGCAGCAAGATCGAGAGAAAGGGAGTTACAAAGACAGGAGGAGGAGAGAAGAACTGAAAGAGAAGTTGGAGGATCTAAGAGGAAATGGGAAGGTAAAGCTGGAGATACTTCTCAGAGGTCTACTAACACGGGTTCTCAATTCCATGGTGAACCCAAGAAGAACGAGGAGAGATGGTGTAAGAAATGTAGGCGAAAACACACGGGGGAATGTGATTCCCGAAATCCTCCATCAGTTTGTTTCCAGTGTGGAAAGACGGGACATATGGCTCGCCAATGTACCGAGAGTCGCCCCATTTGTTTTAATTGTGGGGAGAGTGGGCATATTCGTCCTAATTGCCCAATGATGAGGTCTGAGTCACAGAGAGATTTTCAAAAGACCGGACGAGGAGGAGGTCGAGATCGAGATGATCGAAAAGACAAGAGTGGCGGTCACGTAAGAACACGAGCTTTCCAATTAACTGTCGATGAGGCGCGAGATCAAACTGATGTTATTACAGGTATTTTTAGCTTGAACTCCTCTCAAGCACGAGTACTTTTTGATTCCGGTGCTTCCGTGTCTTTTATATCGGAGTCCTTTGCTTCTAAACTAAATATTTCGTTAGTCGATTTATGTGAGAGAGTGATAGTAGATGTAGCAGATGGGAGATGTGTTTTTGTAAAGATTCATTACGAGCAGTGTCGGCTTGAGATCTATGGGGTTACGTACCTTATTGATCTGAAACCGATCACTAATCATGAGTTTGATGTAATAGTCGGGATGGATTGGATGGATGATAATAGAGGTCAAATGGATTGTCATGAGAAAACACTTTCCATAAAGACACCGAGTGGTTCCCAAATTTTGATACGAGGTGAACGACGTTCCCGAAAAGTACCGATAGTGTCACTTGCAACGGCTAGGAGATGTATGGAAAGAGGGGTGAATTGATTATGGCACATGTGATTAGTGCCGAGTCATAACATTCCAAACTAGAAGAAGTAGAAGTAGTTTGTGATTATCCCGATGTATTTCCCGATGATCTTCCAAGCGTACCACCAAGTAGACAAGTTGAGTTTGTGATCGAGGTAATACCGGGGGCGAAGCCGGTAACTCGACCGCCTTACCGATTGGCACCGTCCGAAATGGAAGAATTAAAGAGACAGTTACAAGAGTTGTTAGAACTTGGGTTTATTCGTCCGAGTTCGTCTCCGTGGGGTGCACCAATACTTTTCGTGAAAAAGAAAGACGGCTCCATGAGAATGTGTATAGATTACCGAGAACTTAACAAGATCACGATAAATAATCGTTATCCGTTACCACGGATTGATGATTTATTTGATCAATTGCAAGGAGCTACGTATTTTTGATAGATCGATTTGAGGTCCGGTTATCATCAGTTGAGAGTACAAGAAGCTGATATTCCGAAGACAGCTTTCCGCACGAGGTATGGTCATTACGAGTTCTTAGTCATGCCGTTCGGTTTGACTAATGCTCCAGCCGTTTTCATGGATTTGATGAATCGGGTTTGTCGTCCCTTTCTTGATAAATTTGTAATAGTGTTTATTGACGACATCCTGATTTATTCAAAGAGTCGAGATGAGCACAGATTTCATTTTCAACAAATGCTAGATCTTCTCCGAGACGAGAAATTATATGCAAAATTTTCAAAATGCGAGTTCTGGTTGCGGGAGATTCAATTTCTTGGCCATGTGATAAATGAAGAAGGTTGAAGCCGTAATGAGTTGGGAGCCGCCAAAGAGTCCAATGGAGGTTCGTAGTTTCTTGGGGTTAGCAGGCTATTATCGACGATTTGTTGAAAACTTTTCTCGTATAGCTACACCCTTAACCAAATTGACCAAGAAGACGGAGAAATTTAGTTGGACTGAGGCACAACAATCAGCCTTTGAACAACTACGAGATGGCTTGTGCAAAGCTCCAGTGTTGGCGTTACCGCAAGGAGGGGAGGATTTTGTTCTTTACAGCGATGCCTCCTTAAGTGGTCTTGGATGTGTGTTGATGCAAAGAGGACGAGTGATAGTGTATGCCTCTCGACAACTAAAACCACATGAAAAAACTTACCCAGTACATGATTTAGAGTTGGCGGCAGTAATTTTTGCATTAAAGATCTGGCGACATTATCTTTATGGAGTGCAATTTCAGATCTATACAGATCATAAAAGTCTGAAATACCTGTTTGATCAGAAAGAGTTAAACATGAGGCAAAGACGGTGGATGGATCTACTAAAAGATTATGATTGTGAGATACTTTACCATCCTGGTAAAGCAAATGTAGTGGCGGATGCATTGAGCCGAAAAGAATCACCTATTCGAGTTGTATCGGCTCGGATGAGAGTTGTGAGTAAACTGCCAGAGATGATACGCAGGTGCCAAAGCCAGGCAAAGGATTTAAAGAAAGAAAGGATGATTGGTTATATGGAGAAACTGGTGGAGAATGCACAAGGAATCAAAACTTTCCAAGGGCGAGTTTGGGTTCCAAGGCATGGCGAGGTGAGACAGTTATTGCTAAATGATGCTCATTGTACTAGATATTAGGTTCACCCTGGTAGCACACGAATGTATCATACCTTAAAACCGTACTACTGGTGGCCGGGTATGAAGCTAGATGTAGGACGCTTTGTGGAGAACTGCTTGACGTGTCTTCAAGTAAAAGCCAATCATCAAAAGCCATATGGAGCAGTGCAACTGTTACCTGTACCAATGAAGAAATGGGATGAAATCACTATGGATTTCATCACAAAGTTGCCTCGGACTCCTCGAGGATATGATTCTATATGGGTGATTGTTGACAGGTTAACAAAGTCGGCTCATTTTATTCCAATCCGAGAAAATTATCAAGTATCAAAGCTAGCTGAGATATATACAAGAGAAATTGTGAGACGACATGGAGTGCCAACTTCAATAATTTCTGATAGAGATAGTCGGTTCAATTCACATTTCTGGCAGAGTTTCCAAAAGCATTTTGGTACAAAAGCCTTATTGAGTACTGCGTATCATCCCCAGACGGATGGACAGTCGGAAAGAACGATACAAACACTTGAAGATATGCTACGCGCCTGCATCATTGATTTTGGAGGCAGCTGGGAAGATCATCTGCCTTTGGTAGAGTTTGCCTACAACAACACTTACCACTCCAGTATACAAATGGCACCATTTGAAGCCTTATATGGTGCACCGTGTCGGACCCCGAATTGTTAGACAGAAACCGGAGAGAAACCATTGGCGGGACCAGAAATTATAGTTGAAACCGAAGAGAAAATACAAAGCATTCGTGAGCACATGCGGGTAGCCCAAAACCGCCAAAAGCAATATGCAGATAGAAGAAGGAAGCTGTTAGAGTTCAGTGTTGGGGACATGGTAATGTTGAAAGTGTCCCCATGGAAGGGAATAATTCGATTTGGCAAGAGAGGTAAATTGAGCCCACGCTTTATCGGACCCTTTCAAGTTTTGGAGAAAATTGGAGCGGTTGCGTATAAGCTTAAGCTTCCAGAGGAGTTACGGGGTATCCATAATGTTTTTCATGTGTCACACCTTAGAAAAACATTGCATGACCAATCCACTTGGGTACCCTTGGTTGAAGTTCAACTAGATGAGAAATTAAGATATCAAGAGATGCCAGAGCAAATTCTAGAAAAGAAAGTTAAGAAGTTGCGAAATAAAGATGTGGGATTAGTGAAAGTGCAATGGCGACATCATAGAGGATCAGACGTTACTTGGGAAGCTGAGGGAGAGATGCGGGTGAAATATCCTTACTTGTTTCAAGAGATTCCGAGGACGGAATCTTTCGAAGGGGGTAAGAACTTGTAATACCGTGATTTTAAATTTGTGATAAGATATGTTAATTATAAGTTAAACAAAGATTAATTGAGTTATTATATGAATTAGGATAGATAAAAACTCGTCTAGGAAAAGTTGGATGTTGAAAAGAGAATTAGAAATGATTTTTAGCTTCTGCAGCAGGAAAAACGGGCCGTGTTGGAGGAACACAGGTCGTGTTTTGATCCAGAGCAAACAGAGGATATTCTGTGTAAAAACCCGGACCGTGTTTTATAAACCCGGACCGTGTTTTATAAACCCGGACCGTGTTGTGTCAACAGAGGCAAACAGAGGATTTTTATTGTGTAAAAACCCGGACCGTGTTTTATAAACCCGGACCGTGTTGTGTCAACAGAGGCAAACAGAGGGTTTTTATTTTGTAGAAACCCGGGCCGTGTTCTATGAACCCAGACCGTGTTACGCGTACAGATCTGTTTTTAATGTGCGATTTTCTGTCATTTTGGGTTATATTCACTTCGAACAAAACCTCTCCAAAACCCTAGAAACTTAATCCTAAACCTCTAAACTCGAAATTGAAGTCTATAATTCAAGAATTGAAGCTAGGATTTGATTCCTTACGGTTGAAAGGTAATTCCCTTTGATTTTGACTTCATTTCAACGGTTGGGTTGTTTGATTTGAGATGGTTCCAGGTGGTTTTGATGAACCACCTGCAACTAGCATGAATTAGAGTGAGTTTACTTGGATTAGTGTGTGTAAGAGAGTTCTAATTCAAGACCCAAGCTAGTGAAGTGTTTGTATTGTGTTCTTAGGGTTATATATGTTAAAGAGATGAAATTGAAAGCTGCAACTTTGATTTTGTAGTTATCTTTTGATTGTAACTTGCTTCAATGATACAAATTCCTTGATTATGATAACTATTGAGTGTGATTGAGATTATTCTTAACTTGAATAATGAAAGTGAGTTGTTATGCTACAGCTAAGGCAAAGCAGGAGCACACACGAGGTGCAGGAGTTCCACATATCGATTCCACAACAGGTGAGTAATTATTAATAGATTAATTATGTGTTGATTTTGATGATTATTGCAGAAAGGAGTATGATTTGAGTTGTTGTGTAATTGGTTGAGTATACCAATTATGAGTGCTTGGATAGATTAACATCATTATGAGCATATGTTGAGAATCAAGATGGTTCATTGAGAATAACATGAATGAAATGATGGGCAATTGCTGTCCATATAAACTTTAATTACTCATAGAGCTCTCAAAGCTCATATATTGTTTGTTACTGTTAATTGTGTTAGGTTCTGGAAGTGCAGGTCGTGGGAAACGCATCACGGAGGGTTAGCTGGAAAGGATATTGAACTTTGGACTTGGACTTACTTTCTTGTGTTAGACTTAGTCTTTTGTAAACATTCGGTTTTTGAGAAAACTAGTATGAAACTTCTTATATGTAAATAAGCACTTAAACTATGCTTTTGATAGTATCTTGTGAAACTTGTTACTCATCTTTGAGGATTGCACCTAAATGATAGTTATATTGATTAAATTATCAGTGTATCCTGAATATGAGAAACCGGGTGTTACAAGTTGGTATCAGAGTCGTGGTTTAAGGGAATTAAACCTTGAGATGGGTTTAGACTTAAACCAATGAGATAGAGAAGTCCCAAAGAGTCTCGAGTAGCTATCCTCCGCGGTGATATACTAAATGAGTTGATTATACACCATATTGAGTATTATGGTGATATACAAATTGAGTTGATTATACACCATATTGAGTATTATGGTGGTGATTACTAAATGAGTTGATTTTCTTTTTCAGTTAAGATGAGCACTGGAAAAAAAAGAGCGAGGTGATCCATCAAGAGATCAATCGGGATCACGAGATTCGGGTAAAGAGCATCAACCCGAGGGAGAGCGACCTCCCGAGACATAGAGTAATATGCAAGCTATGATTGCGGCTGAGGTAGCCAAGACACTTAAAGAGTTATTACCCACTTATTTGAAGCCTCAAGCGGAGGCTACAACTGAAGGTCCTTCGGGACAACCCTTAGTCCAACCTGAGCGTAGGGAGGACCATGGAGAGATGTATACTGAGGCGAGTGGAGTTAGAGTACCTGAGAAAACAAGGAAGTGCACTTACGATATGTTCCAAAAGTACGCATTTAGTTCAAAATAATAATTTTTCTATTTACGGATATTGTCGAGGTTGCTTATATGTTTAATTTCATCATCAATAACTATCTTTGTCACGTTTTTCGCTTAAATAACAGACTTTATCTAAAATGTTTTGTTTATATGTAATTATTTGTCTTTACTTTTATATGTATGTAAGACTTTTATTTTGGTATTTATTTACTATTATTTTGTTATTATTATTCCAATAGTTTTTTTTCCCGTCCTTTCTTAAAAGAAATCCAGCTCTCAATGAACTCTTTGAACCTTGTACAATGACGTCCGGTGACTCCCACCTTCCCGTCTCCGTTGAGAGTCTCCTACATGTGCTTCTGCGCAACCCACAAGAAAAAGGAAGACATTATCTTTTAATTTTGTGATTCACCTGCATTAATAACCTATGTCTTCAAGACTACAACTTACTTAGGAAAGCTGGCTGCTACTACTAGCTTTGAAACACTTCCATTCTCTTTGCTGTTTCTATGATCGCTAAACACTAAACATGAAACTGATCACCACATACCACCCTAGTCCTTCCAGCTCACCACTCCCCAGAAGAACCATGTGGGTGCTTCATTGCCTAACCACCCACACCCACTGCCACCGACAAATTCTTGGAGAGAAGAAAGAGGCGCTTCGTTACGATCAATTTCTAAAGCTACGTACTAACCGGTCACTGCTGATTGGTTGATTTAAAAAGAGGTGTAAACGATCAAGTGAGTGAAATATTCGTTGGATTGAAATGAAATGAACTTGGCAACGGAGACACGGGTTGCATGGTGGACTTTCCAGCAAGATTAGGGAAAACGTAATGCTCACGATGTGAGAGAAAAAGGGAGTTGGGACCAAAGTGAAAAGAGTGCGAAAGAAAGCTGCATTAATTAATATGTATCGAAAGAAAGATGTATCATCAGATAAACATGGTAACATTTTCCTTTTTCATTTGGCTTGAGAACAAAATCATATAGGAGACTCTCCACATAGATGGGATGGTGAGAAAGTATGTCTAGAAGTTTGATAGAATGAATCCAGATAGGTCTAATGTTGTCAAATAAATGACATCGGCTTTGAAAACCAAAACCAGAATAAATATACTTCTTCAACGAACAAAAAATGTATTTTATCCATTTTTTCGAATATAATGAGATGCTTTTATGATAGATCGAACGGGACTGATAGATTTCAAAAAAAAAAAAAAATTAATTAGTATTAAGATGTCTAAAGATTTTATTATTCAATAATAAAGCATTTCTTCTTCAGGTCTCTTTTAGAATGTTAAGGAAATTGTACATCTATTTCTCATTATATACACTTTGATAAAAACGCTTAATATATTGGATTATATTCTTTAACGAATAAAAAGCTATTCCCATTATAGCAATAAAAAATACATGCCTAATTTAATTAATATTATATTGTTGGGGATTCAGTAGAACAATGGTCGTTCTAGAATCATAGATTTATTCAAGAATCGTGTATATCACTTTCCGAATCTGATATTTCGATCTTATGACTGGGTTAACGAAATTCAACTATGATAAAATTTTTGAAGAATCAAACTGGTTATCAGGCACAATAAAAAGTTCACGGTTTTAAAAAGTTGAGAAATTCATGTTCGTTTTTCGTATCTCAATTAGAAAGTTAATCTCATCGTTTATAACAAAAAAACTGAATCCTAGAAAGTAAAAGCGGTTACAGCGGGCGGTTATAATCTGATCATCAGTTTTAGTGTCAACAAGTGGAAAGTCCCAATGTGAGCCTTTTGATCAGCGTCAGCGTGCCACCTTTCATTAGCGTCTGAATATAACCAACGTGTGTTGACACCTTTCATCGGTGGAACCCCTGTCAGGGGCTCTGCCCCTTGGACCCCGCTAGGGGCTCTGCCCCTAGGATCCCGGAAGGGCGCACGTCCCCCTTAATCCCCGCTATTAACGTGAACCGGTATCAACTTAGTCATATACAAGTATGCATTCCCGTACGTACCTTCTGACTCGTATTAGAACTAAAGTATGAACTCATTGATGTATTAATTATTTTCATTAACTAAAATATAACGATGACAATAAAATCATCAACATATATTATCATTATTTAAAATATATTTATAATCAAATATGTGAGTGATGGACTCTTAAGATATTTAAAATATATTTATGAATCGTCAAATCGATTGTCCAAATAAAATGGGTAGAAGTAATATTGATAAAGAGGCATAATTTATAATAGAAGCCATAAGCTCTTCAATTTATGAATTTATTTTTAGTTGTAAGTTTTGAATGTTATAATCGTAATTAGTTTTCTTTACGACTTCAGTTTATCAGGATACCTGAAATATGTCATGATCTAATATAAAGGAGACATGTTCACCGAAGCCACAAATTAATTACATCCAAATGTCAAGCATGATAAAAAAAAATTAAAAACATTGAAGTGCAATATTTTAATTATGATAATGGGGCTCAACGGTGTAATTTTGTGATCGACACCTCTAGAAACCGACAATGTTTCGCAACTAATCCATATAAGTAGCCTTTTAGACTGAAACACGATCACGACAAAATAGGGTGTGTAAAGTTATATCTTTGGAAGAATATTTCGGAAACTCTCCATACGTATAATGTAATGTTGATACCTAAAGTAATTATGCTTTATCAAATCTACAAACATTAACTATATATTATAATATGCAAAATCGGTAATCAATATAGGAAAATTATATCCTTAGAACCAAAAGGTAAAACCTACTCCTTGTTCTATATATGCTCATATGGCCATGAAAGCTAGGGTTGTCACCGTTCAAAAGTAGTTGAACTAGAATTTGCAACCTCTTATTAATCATCATTTCTACTTTTGTCAACAAAACACGTTAGAACCAAAATAGTCCACATGTTATTATCAGTATTTATAATTTCCATAAGAGATAATGATTTAGGAGGATAACCATTTTTTTGTTTGTTCATATTTGGGTAACCTCTTTTTTTTACATATATATGGCCAACGAACTATTTGAAGTGTTCACATATTTGACGTAGCATACACGTGTGATTATGTAATGATAGATGACGGTATTGAACTATCAGTTTTC
>CM042014.1:114118487-114130987 GCA_023525715.1 Cichorium intybus | reverse complement strand
TCAAATTTCTTGAACCATTCTTACAGAATGGACTTACTTCTGAAAAAAAACGTACTATTCTTCTAGAATGGGCTTACCAAAACACAAACCAATAAAAAACTAACACCCATTCTCAGAGAATGGACTTACCAAAAACACAAACCAATAAAAACTAACACTCATTATGAGATAATGGACTTACCAAAACACACACCAATAAAAAACTAACACCCATTCTGAGAGAATGAACTTAACAAAACACAAACAAATAAAATGACACAAGAATTGCTTTACAGTAACATTCATAGATACTGAAACAATAAGAATGGTTTTTAACATTTTTGGAGAATGAAACAAGAAGAATGATTTTTACAGTAAAACAAGAAGATTGAGTATTAGAGTAAAGAAACACAAATTTTTGCATGTTGAATCAAACCCATGTCTTCTTCTTTGCGATTCAATCCCTAATCGAGGCTCAATTTTTTTTTGCTGGCCGACGAACGACTGGATTTTCAGATCTCGTATATGAAATCGACCCAAAGCTTTACACATTGCTCTTTGATGAAGACCACCGGAGGCGGCAAAGCCGCTGACCCTCGACGGTGGTGCTACCGACTGAGGAAGACGACAATTCGGAGGTCCGAGAGGCAGAGGTCGAGTTCGGTATCCGGTAAATCATAATGACATGTTAATAGGGATTTCTAGGTTTCATTCCGATTGTGCCCGTGTGAAGTCGGTGGATACTATTAGGTCACACTGTCACACAGTATTTAAAAAATGTATTTGAACCTACATATATACATATATATATATATATATATATATATATATATATATATATATATATATATATATATATATATATATATATATATATATATATATATTGTAAGACTCATTTCCATTTTGAGATGATTATTAAGGTAAGTAGAGTTATTACCTTATAGTAGGTGTGATTCTAGCTATGAGTTTGCTTAGCGTAAAAGGTGTGGCGATCCTTTTGATTGCCTTCAAGTTTTGAGTTGTTGATGAGTGAGAAGAGGTTGGAATCCCTCTTATGTACTAATATTAGTATAATTAAGATTAGTTAAGTTGTTATATGTGTTAGTGTGGTTAGAGGACATTTTGGGAGAAGTTTGAGTTTGAAATCGCCAAAAAGAGCCAACCCGGGTTGTGTTCTTTAACCCGGGTCGTGCTATACCTACTGAACGAATGAAAATAAAAGTCGTAAAAGGAGCCCAGATCTGGTTCTATAACCCGGGTCGGGTTACGCCTGCAGACCCATTTAAAAGTGCAGCAAACTTTATTTCAAAGAAAACTCTTCTTTTTCGATTTTGAGAGCTCCATATGGCGATTTTGGGTCAAATTAGGCCTGGAGATTTATCGGGATGCATAGAGGGATGTGGATCTAACCCCGTAAACGTGTTCTTGCTTCCGAATTCGTCAAGGTGAGTATCTCACGGTTTTGGGGGTTTTGAAACCCTAGCTTCAATTTTCATGATTTAGCTATAATTTATTAAATACGTTGTTAGTAGATTGTTAGTGGATGTCTTTTGAGCTATTGGTGTGATTATTGTCGAGTTCCTACGGTCGAATGAGTAGAACCGCGGATTTGGGGGTTTCGGTAAATATAGAGTTGATATTTACCGTTTGTACTCCTTTTTCCTCTTTTGATTTATACATCTTTGAGATAGATGTTATTGAGATGATTATGGGTGTTGGAGAATTGATTTAGACTGTGGTGATATAACCAAGTCTAGCGAACAGGAGCCCGGTATGCGTAAATTAAGCGTTCCACATACTAAGCCGATATCAGGTGAGTACTTTTGAATACTTGAGTAAGAGTTATACCTTGTTTTATATATATATATATATATATATATATATATATATATATATATATATATATATATATATATATATATATATATATATATATATATATATATATATATATATATATATATATATATATATTGTACATATATGTGTGCTATGATGATATTGCAGTAGCTTAGAGTTAGAGTGGTTCTGTTATCTGTGGATAACAAGAGACGAGTTACAATCTATATTTGGGTATAAGAGCAGAGTATATGTTAGAGTGAGTGAGTTAAAGAGTCTTTGAGTTTGATTGCTACAACCATGATGGTTGTTATAATTGAGTATAATTGATTGTGAAATGAGTATATACGAGTATGTGTGATTGAGTTTGTGAGTAGTATCAGTTGTGATACTTATTATTGAGTTGATATTGCTACTAATTAGATGGTGATTGTAAAGCTAATATGTTTGCAGGTTTCAGGGTTTAGAGAAAGTGAATATTTGCTAATGAGAATGATGAGAGAGTTTACTGAGAGAGATTGTGGAATATGATTGAGATTAATCACTAAGCTTTATAAGCTTACACTTGAGTGTTGTGTTGTTTTACACTGAAGTACGCAAGTAATTTTATACCTTTTTGGGAATGATGGATGAGTATGTTATTTTTTTATATAATTGTATATATTATATGTTGTGTTTCGTGAGTAATGTAATAGAAGTATCATGTAATAAGTGTGTATTATGTGTTCGCCCTAGTGGCAGATTATGTTATGTGTGAGGAATCCTATTACATTACTAATGTTATGAATTGTGATGCAAATGAGTTGTAATTAGTTATAATTGGCTGAGATAGCCAAAGAGCATGAGTTAACGAGATTGAGGCCCATTGTTGGTAATTGATTTGAAAGTGTGATTGAGCACACTAATTGACTGAGATAGTCAAAGAGTATAAGTTGATATGAGTTATCTTGCGAAGGAGTATGAGTTAACATGAGTTGCAAAAGAGAATGAGTTAAGAAAAAGTATGAGTTGAACGAGATCTTGAGTTAGTATTGATAATTAAGTTAGGAGTGTCCTTGAACACACTAAATGGCTGAAATAACCTAAAAAGAGTATGAGCTGAGAGAGGTTGTAAATGTGTAATTGATTGCACATATTAGCTAATTATGAGTTAACATGCTGAGCGTTGAATTTTGTGGTTTGAAGGAAGTTGTCACATAATGAGATATTTGTGACAGATATGTCAGAGGACATCTGCGTAACCACATAAAGAGTACCTTGTGGTTATAATTGAGAGAACCTAGAGTGGTTCATGTAGGCCTTATTGGCTTAAAGATTGGGTTGATTGCCTAGTAAATGTGTTTGAGACCACATATTTCAGTGGGGCCACATATTAAGTAATTGAGGTTGAGACCACATATTTCAGTGGGGCCACATATTAAGTAATTGAGGTTGAGACCACATATTTCTGTGGGACCACATAACGAGTACCTTGTGGTTAAAGTTATGAGAACCTTTGTGGTTCATATAAAAGGAGTGAAGATGAGTCTATATGGCTCGAGATCGTAAGGGAGACCCATTAGAGTCAAAGAGGAGATGGATTGAAATCAGAGAATGGTAAAAAGTACCATGATATGATCAAAGGACGGTCCGAGGTACCGTGAGATAGCATTGAATGACGAGTTTGGAGGACAGTATGGGATATTGTAAAACAGTGTTGAGTGATGAGACCAGAGGAAGGTATGGGGTACAATAAACTGAGGTGGAGTGGCGTTATCGTGTTGTACTTGTGTGTAAACAAGTATGCACTGTGTAGTGATGCAGAGTGTTGAGACTATAATATCCTTGAGTATGGATATGTATGGTGCAGAGGTGAGCTTGTATGACTCGAGATTTTATGGGTTGAGAAGAAAACGAATTAGAGGTTGAGTAATAGTACGTGGTTTCTTTGAGATAGTACAGTGAGTAATACTGTTGAGGAGTATTGTTGTGAGTAAATGTGTTTGTCATGTAGTCGTGTGGAGAACGTGCGAGGTTTCTTACGTGTTGAACGAGATAAAGTAGTATAACTATGTAATGAGTTAAAAAGAGCAAAAAAGTAATTGTGATTGTGATTGTTATTGATAGGATTTGTTCCTTAGCAATCACATCGATTACTTTTGATAAGAGAAATGTGTGAATGTTGAGATGACAAAACTATTTATTCGTATGAGACGATGGATAGTAGATTATGTGTAATCAATGTTGAGTTATTTTCTTGAGATTAATGAGTCAATCTGATGGTGAGATATGATCTCATCGTAGAGATTACGACGTTAGATGTTATTATTTTGAGTTGTGTGTGGAGATTTCGGTGAGCCGTATATATGACCTAATTTGTGTTATTCAGATGAATTAGAGATTGAGATAATAATGATGAATAAATGACGAGAAGAAAATCCTTACTGATGGTGTGCCAGGAGGTATAAATGCGGTTGTGTTGAGAATTTATTTGATAATAAATTATCGAGTTTTATAGAGCTAATGATTTAGTGAGAATATGGTGTGGACTGTCCACATAAGAGAGGATGTAATGAGTGAGTACATCGAGAGAAACAACATGAGTTATGTTGTTAAACTGAGATGAAGTGGAGCTTTTGTTAGTAGAGGATTATTGTAATACCGTAATTTTAATTTATGGTAAAGTTAGTTTAATTTTTGATATAAACGAGATTAGATGAGTTAAAACACGAGTTAAGACGTTTAGAAACCTATCTATGAGAAGTAGGATGTTAAAAAGGGTAAAAGAGATAAACCGGGTCGAGTTAATGCCTTAGAATTTCATTGAAGTGGAAACGAATCAAACCCGGGGCGGGTTTTAAAACCCGGGTCGTGTGATATTACAAACCCGGACCGGGTTTCGGAAACTGGGTCGGGTTCCGTCAAAGAGCAAAAGAATGGGCTAAACGTCAAGCCGGGTCGTGCTGTCGAGCCAGGGGCGTGCTGCGGATCGGGCCCGGGTCGGGCTGTCGAACCCGGGTCGGGTTTTGTGCCGACCCCACCCATTTAAATTCGCGATTTCAGTCATTTGCTTGGATTATTTCTCGAGCAAAACCTCTTCTAAACCCTAGAAAACATCCCCTTTTCACATTAGGACCAAATCGGAAGGCTAGAACGCGAAGGATTGAAGTAATTTTCGATATTCCGCTTATTGAAGGTAAGGTCTCTGGTTCTAACTCTTTTGAACGGTTGATTTGGTCATTTTGAGTTGAGTTCGAGTTGTAGTGAAGTACCATCTGTAGATGGTTGGAAATTGAACATATACACTTATTTAGATGTGTTGAATGTTCCCAATTCCGAGTTTCAATAGTTATGACCAAGCTTTGAGCTTGAAGGGTTGAAAAACAACATATTCACCTTTGTTTGGTGTAAATATGTTCATGTAGGTGTTAGGAGAACTTGAAGGATCGTTGGAGCTTTTGTGATTCTAGCTTTAATCGTATAAATCTTCAAACAGGTGAGTGATTTCTTCGGTTTGGGGTTTTTGAAACCCTAACTTTGATTTCGTGATTTCGTTACATATTGTTATATATGTTGATAGTAGATTGTTAGTGGATGCCTTTAGAGTTATTAGTGAGAGTATTGTCGAGTTTCTACGGTTGAATGAGTAGAACCGCGGAATTGGGGATTTCGGTAAATATTGAGTTGATATTTACCGTTTATACTCCTTTTTCCTCTTTTGATTGATACATCTTTGAGATAGATGATATTGAGATGATTTTGGATGTTGAAGAATTGATTTAGACTATGGTGATATAACCAAGTCTAGCGAACAGAAGCCCGGTACGCGCAAATTGGGAGTTCCACGTACCAAGCCGATATTAGGTGAGTAGTTATAATTCATTATATATAGTTTTAATATATCTAAATTGAATTATGGTACATGTTAATTGGTTGAGATACTATGTTGTATGAGTTAAACAAAATTTAGAATTCACTGTTATATACGAGTACTTGGTTTGAATGAATATACCAAATGACTGAGATAATCATAGAAATTGAGTTAATACATATGTTGTACACATATGTGTGTTGTATTGATATTGTGGTAACTTAGAGTTAAAGTGGTTATGTTTATTGTGGATAACAAGAGACGAGTTATAGTCTATACTTGAGCATAAGATCAGAGTATATGCTAGAGTGAGTGACTTAAAGAGTCTTTGAGTTTGATTGTTACAACCATGATAACTGTTAAAATTGAGCATGATTAACAATGAAATGAGTTTATACGAGTATGTAGGATTGAGTTTATAAGTAGTATCAGTTGAGATACTTATTTATTGAGTTGATATTACTACTAATTAGCTGGTGTTTGTAAAGCTAATATGTTTGCAGGTTTCAGGGTTTAGAGAGAGTGAATATTGCTAATGAGACTAGCAAAAAGAAGAATGAGAAGAGAGTTTACTAAAAGAGATTGTGGAGTATGATTGAAATTTCTCACTAAGCTTTATAAGCTTACACTTGAGTTGTTTGTTGTTTTGCAGGTATCTGTAGCAGTGATAGGGGAAGGCATGTGATAAAGAGAGATAGACAACTCAGAGCATGTCCTTTAGTTATGTTAGGTTTATTTGTAATGCCTGGTCAAATTTTAAGGACCTTTTGTGTAATTAATGTTTGATAACATCTTGTTTTTCCTGGGTTGAGTGCAAGTATACCCATTTTAATGTATAATTGTTTGCAAAAATTTTGGGTGTACTTTGTATGAGAAACCGGGTGTTACAAGTTGGTATCAGAGCATGGTTTAAGTGAACTAGGTCTTGAGTGTAAAGTCCTAGACTTAAACTGAGGAGAGAGAGAGAGAGCCCCTATCACATGCTCGGAAAAGATATTGCTGCAGATTTTAGCTTATGAGTTAAGTATAACTTTTATGTTATATTTGTTATTGGTGTTTTCTGTGTGTAAATACAGATATGGAGTCAGATGAAGGATGAGTTGAGAAATTGGTCAGAGCCGGTTGGACCAATAATGGATGATGAGACGAGATTTTGGCTGATATGAGATATCAACCAACGAGAAGAAAATAAATTCAGCTAATTATGAGATGTTAACTGAAAATGAGATGAGATTCTGTTGATGGCGAATTTCCAAATGATGATAAGATGTTAACATGAGATCCCGGTCGATGAAAAATTTTAACTGATGATGAGAAAGAATTTGAGCATAAGTTGAGTATGAGCTAAGAGTTGAGATATGTGAGTGTAGCCGAGTACACTTAAGAGTTGAGAACCGAGGTATGCAAGGTTCAACTAATGAGGAGACGAGATTTTGTTGCTATGAGGTATGTAAGTAATTTTACTTAACATGTTAGCTGTAACGTGTCGCGCGTATTTAATTGTTGATAATACACGTAATAGAATATGTATGAAATATGTAGACACGTAAAATATAAATTAAGATTACATGTGTTAGAGAATTGTGGTTATAAAGTGTAGTAATCGGCATCGAGATGAGAATCTCGTGTCCATTTGAGGTAATGTTTACATATCATATAACGAGTGCTTTGTGATTGTATATAACTGAGATTATAAGTGGTTGTTTGACGAGTACTTAACAACCATAGAGAAGTGTGTATAAAGAGTATATACATGGTAAAAATATATATAAATTTTGATATTGTATATATAGTGTTTGTTGTTTCACAGATGTGACGAGACTTCTATGTACGAGTACTTTGTGGTTGAGACCACATATATTGTGGGGCCACATGATTAGTACTTATGATTGATCAAAATAAATGGCTGAGATAGCCAAAAGAGTATGAGTTGAGAAAGACGGTGAGTGTGTAGTTGATTGCACACAATAACTGATTATGAGTTGACATACTGAGAGTTGAACTGTGTGGTTTGGAGTTGTCACATAATGAGATATTTGTGACAGAGTTGTCAGAGGACACTTAAGTAATCACATAAAGAGTACCTTGTGGTTATAATTGAGAGAACCTAGAGTGGTTCATCTAGGCCTTATTGGCTTAGAGATTGAGTTAGTTACTTAGTGAATGTGGTTGAGACCACATATTTTGTGGGACCATATATCGAGTAAAGTGGTTGAGACCACATACTTTGCCGGGTCACATATTGAGTAAATGTGATCGAGACCACATACTTGGTAGGGTCACATATTGAGTAAATGTGATCGAGACCACATATTCGGTGGGGTCACATATTGAGTAAAGGTGGTTGAGACTACATATATTGTGGGACCACATAGCGAATAAACGTGGTGGAGACCATATATTCTGTGGGGCCATGTATTGAGTAATTGACTCTAAGACCACATATTTCTGTGGAACCACATAACGAGTACCTTGTGGTTAGAATATTGAGAACCTTGGTGACTCAAACCGAAGAAGGAGTGATGGTGAGTCTTTATGGCTCGATACCGAGAGGGAGATCCGCTAGAGTCAAAGAGGAGATGGATTGAAATCAGAAATGGTACGAGGTACCATGATTTGATCAAAGGACGGTATGAGATACCGTAACACAACGTTGATTGGTGAAACCAGAGGATGGTACGGGGTACCATGAGCTGAGGCAGGATGGTGTCGCAGTGTTGTGCTTGCGTGTAGACATGCATATACTTTATGATGATGTGGAGAAATGAGACATGTACTATCCTTAAGTGTGGATAAATATGAACACAGCGGTAAGCTTACATAGCTTGAAACCTTGTGGGTTGAGAAGAGGACGAATTAGAGGTTAAGTAACAGTATAGAGGTACTATGAGATAATACAGTGAGTAATACTGTTAAGAAATGTTGCTGTGAGTAAGTACGTTTGTCATGTAGTCGTGTTGAGAAAGTGTGAAATTTCTTACATGTTGGATGAGATAGAGTTTTATAAATGCATGATGAAAATATATGCGTTAAAAAGAGGAGGAAGGTAATTGTAATTGTGATTGATAGGATTCGTTCCTTAGCAATCAAATCGATTACTGCCAATGAGAGAAAATTGTGAATGTCGAGATAACAAAACTAATTATTCGTATGAGACGATGGATAGTAGATTTGTTATAATAATGTTGAGTTATTTTCTTGAGATTAAAGAGCTAGTCAAGTGATGAGATATGATTCACCTAGATATTGTTGTGTTAGATGTTAGTATTTTTGAGTCGTGTGCAGAGATTTTGGTGACTTATATATATAACCTAATTTGTGTCATTCAAATGAATAAGAGATTGAGATAATAATGACGAAGAAATGACGAGAGTAAAATCCTTACTGATGGTGTGTCAGGAGGAATACATGCGGTTGTGATAAGAATTTATTTGATAATAAATCATCGAGTTTGATAGAGCTAATGATTTAGTGAAATGTGATGTGGACTGTCCACATAAGAGAGAATGTAATGACTGAGTACATCGAGAGAAACAACATGAGTTAGGTTGTTAAACTGAGATGAAGTGGAACTATTATTGGTAGAGATTTATAGTGGTACAATTAGTGAAAACCTGATATATATATGTTGAGGTAGAAGCAGAGATAGACGAGATTTTAGAGAATCATTGTACAGTTGAGGTGATGTAATAACTGAAAAGAGTCTTGTGTGACCAAAGTGTCCAGAGGAGACGTGAGTGAAACTCGAGATAGTTTCTAATATTTTATTTTTCTGGATTTATATCATAGTGTAAATGAGTTATGTACAGTAATTGAGACAGTTGAATGTCGGCATCTTTGTGTTGTATGAGTATTTCTCCTACCTAATCGACGAGAGTGTGCAAACATGATAAATCAATAAATGGCATGTTGCTATTGGAGGAGTAAATTGAGAGAGAATGTGAGTCAGGAATCGGTGAGACCGTTTTTCTTATTGAGTTATAGTAAATCATTTCAATGAGATTTGAAATGGAAGTTGAATCCTAAATAGTTAATTGAGATTAATGTTACAAGTAATATGAGTGTATATAAATGAGGATAGTGATTGGAGTATCACTTGAAGAGTGAGGTGAGATACCTTCGTATCGGCAAAGCTATAACAAGGGAGTGCCCTGAAAGAGTAAGTGGTTGTCCATATGAAATGGTAACAACCAATGTGGTTATAGAGGTCATATTATGAGAATAATGGCGGGCGTAAAGATTTTGCGGAAAGAGAAGTCGAATGAGAAAGTTTTAAAATGTAATGTGAATCGAGGGAGCTTGAGTTCTATAGCTATATTATAAGTAAATAAGATGCGACAGTATGTACATGTTATATGAGTTGACGAGAGGATAATATCATTATCATACGTGATGATTGATTGCGATGGTGAGATGATTGTATAAGCCATGCCTAGTCTAAGAGATTCCGAGGACGGAATCTTTTGAAGGGGGTAAGAACTTGTAATACCGTAATTTTAATTTATGGTAAAGTTAGTTTAATTTTTGATATACGAGATTAGATGAGTTAAAACACGAGTTAAGACGTTTAGAAACCTATCTATGAGAAGTAGGATGTTAAAAAGGGTAAAAGAGATAAACCGGGTCGAGTTAATGCCTTAGAATTTCATTGAAGTGGAAACGAATTAAACCCGGGGCGGGTTTTAAAACCCGGGTCGTGTGATATTACAAACCCGGACCGGGTTTCGGAAACCGGGTCGGGTTCCGTCAAAGAGCAAAAGAATGGGCCAAACGTCAAGCCGGGTCGTGCTGTCGAGCCAGGGGCGTGCTGCGGGTCGGGCCCGGGTCGGGCTGTCGAACCCGGGTCGGGTTTTGTGCCGACCCCACCCATTTAAATTCGCGATTTCAGTCATTTGCTTGGATTATTTCTCGAGCAAAACCTCTTCTAAACCCTAGAAAACATCCCCTTTTCACATTAGGACCAAATCGGAAGGCTAGAACGCGAAGGATTGAAGTAATTTTCGATATTCCGCTTATTGAAGGTAAGGTCTCTGGTTCTAACTCTTTTGAACGGTTGATTTGGTCATTTTGAGTTGAGTTCGAGTTGTAGTGAAGTACCATCTGTAGATGGTTGGAAATTGAACATATACACTTATTTAGATGTGTTGAATGTTCCCAATTCCGAGTTTCAATAGTTATGACCAAGCTTTGAGCTTGAAGGGTTGAAAAACAACATATTCACCTTTGTTTGGTGTAAATATGTTCATGTAGGTGTTAGGAGAACTTGAAGGATCGTTGGAGCTTTTGTGATTCTAGCTTTAATCGTATAAATCTTCAAACAGGTGAGTGATTTCTTCGGTTTGGGGTTTTTGAAACCCTAACTTTGATTTCGTGATTTCGTTACATATTGTTATATATGTTGATAGTAGATTGTTAGTGGATGCCTTTAGAGTTATTAGTGAGAGTATTGTCGAGTTTCTACGGTTGAATGAGTAGAACCGCGGAATTGGGGATTTCGGTAAATATTGAGTTGATATTTACCGTTTATACTCCTTTTTCCTCTTTTGATTGATACATCTTTGAGATAGATGATATTGAGATGATTTTGGATGTTGAAGAATTTATTTAGACTATGGTGATATAACCAAGTCTAGCGAACAGAAGCCCGGTACGCGCAAATTGGGAGTTCCACGTACCAAGCCGATATTAGGTGAGTAGTTATAATTCATTATATATAGTTTGACTATATCTAAATTGAATTATGGTACATGTTAATTGGTTGAGATACTATGTTGTATGAGTTAAACAAAATTTAGAATTCACTGTTATATACGAGTACTTGGTTTGAATGAATATACCAAATGACTGAGATAATCATAGAAATTGAGTTAATACATATGTTGTACACATATGTGTGTTGTATTGATATTGTGGTAACTTAGAGTTAAAGTGGTTATGTTTATTGTGGATAACAAGAGACGAGTTATAGTCTATACTTGAGCATAAGATCAGAGTATATGCTAGAGTGAGTGACTTAAAGAGTCTTTGAGTTTGATTGTTACAACCATGATAACTGTTAAAATTGAGCATGATTAACAGTGAAATGAGTTTATACGAGTATGTAGGATTGAGTTTATAAGTAGTATCAGTTGAGATACTTATTTATTGAGTTGATATTACTACTAATTAGCTGGTGTTTGTAAAGCTAATATGTTTGCAGGTTTCAGAGTTTAGAGAGAGTGAATATTGCTAATGAGACTAGCAAAAAGAAGAATGAGAAGAGAGTTTACTAAAAGAGATTGTGGAGTATGATTGAAATTTCTCACTAAGCTTTATAAGCTTACACTTGAGTTGTTTGTTGTTTTGCAGGTATCTGTAGCAGTGATAGGGGAAGGCATATGATAAAGAGAGATAGACAACTCAGAGCATGTCCTTTAGTTATGTTAGGTTTATTTGTAATGCCTGGTCAAATTTTAAGGACCTTTTGTGTAATTAATGTTTGATAACATCTTGTTTTTCCTGGGTTGAGTGCAAGTATACCCATTTTAAATGTATAATTGTTTGCAAAAATTTTGGGTGTACTTTGTATGAGAAACCGGGTGTTACAATTATAGTTGTACATTTGGTGAAAAGCTGATATGTACGCAGAGGTAGAAGCAGAGATAGACGAGATTTTAGAGAATCGTTGTACAGTTGAGGTGATGAAACAACTGAAAAGGGTCTTGTGTGACTAAAGTGTTGAGGGTTAAATGCTAAGTCCAGAGGAGACGTGAGTGAAACTCGAGATAGTTTCTGATAATTTATTATTTTTGGATTTATATCCTAGTCTTGATGAGTTATGTAACGTGAA
>CM042014.1:113980987-114113487 GCA_023525715.1 Cichorium intybus | reverse complement strand
AATAGAGTATCATAACCCAGAAAATCCAATATTTTATTATAAACGTGTTGTAGTCTTAAAAGGTCCAAAGACTAAAAATGTATAACGTAAATTGTAATATAGTATAAAACTATTTGAAGTGTATATTTTCCACGTAAACAAAATGTATAGTTGATTTCCCCATGTGAGATACCCTATAACCATACTATGACTAGTTGGCCTGCTACGACGTTCTTCAGGCGTCGGAATGTTAGACATTTGACACCTCAAACCTGCCGGTCTAGCTGTAGCTAACAGCTCAGGTGCGGGGTTGTCAATCTCGTATAGATCTATACTCAAATATCACGCTCTCTTACCGAGACTCTGGTTATAAATTCAGGACTTATAGTAGGTACTTATAAAAGTACTGTGAAGATCCATCTCACAAAAATGTATGTATTCAATCAACTTGTTTACGTAAAATTTGTATAAAAAAACTCTTGAAATCATCCATTATCATTTTTCCTGTGAAAATATAGTAATGTATAATAATTATATAATTTTATATAATTATTTCGTCTTGTTCAATGTCATAATAACCTTGTGTTCATAAACTATTCCAATAATAGTTTGTTTTTAGTATACCGTCGTGATAATCATATTTTTACGAATAATAACGAAACAACTTATTCAAATGATTATAAATATCATCTTTTAAGATGTTTCCCACAAAAATGGTGTAATAACTTGGTTATAATCATTTTTGCTAGAAAGTAGTATTTCCGGTCACAAAAACGTAGTTTTTACTAATTTTCGTTTTTATGACGTTTATATCAAAGATCTAGTATTTTTACACACTTTATTTATAGTTTTGTAATTTTTACACAAACATAATATGTCACAATGTTTATAATACATAGATTTAACCATATTTCATGTCAAAAACGTTTTTACACAACTATTAGTTTTATAAATTTGTGTAAATCGTTATTTATAGCATATAAACACATATAATCTTGTGTAAATCATTATTTTTGACATGTGAACTTGTATTCTCCCCCAAAATGTTTAGAAAAGATGAAAATGAGAGGTATGAATTCACCCTTGATGCGTGCTTTACTTAGAAACAAGATAGTTCTTGCGGGATTTACAGTAGAAGACAAAATCTAAGCTTCGGAGCTCGAATGACCTTGGACAAAGCTATTATCCAACGGGTTTACGTAGATGTTAGTGTGTGTAAATAAGATAAAAATGGTGTAATAATGTTTAAAATCACTAATGGAAGCTAACTTACCAAAAAGATTTGAAAAATACTTGAAAATGAAGAACGGTGGTGGTGGAAGGTGGTGGCCAGCGGTGGTTTGTGGTGGTGGAGTGGTGGTGGACGAAAATTAAAGAGAAGGAGGAGGGTTTGTGAGTTTTTCTTGTGTTCAAATGAGATGTGCTAGTCTTTGGTTCTTTTTATATGATTTTCTTGGATTTAGTTTTATTATTGTTTATTAAGAGATCAAATCTAGAATATAAAGCCTAAGATCATGAATAGTGACTTCAAAGATCATGGTGATCTTGGAGAGATTCAGCTGATGGGGGGGGGGGGGTAGGGGGTGGGGTGGGTTGGTTTTATAAAAATATCACTCTTTTATATAAAAATAAGTAGTTATTATAAAATCGTAAAACGTTTTAGCGTAATTCTATGAGTTTTTGGAGAAATGATATTCTAAATAAATATTATGTATAAAAACATTGGTAAACATTTATTTAGATTGAATCATAACTCGTTAGACGATGAAATACGCGTTTAAGCGCAATATTCTTCCGATTACACGATTTTCAGCATTTTACCGGAAAATATATTTAGCTATGAAATTAAATACTAGATAGTATTCCGCTTCATAATATATGATTTGTTATCCCATTTTTGATGTTTAAGACACCTCATTTTGTATTTTAGGTCTAAACCCTGTGCGTATTTATCCGTTCACAGTGGTTTAAGTGTTGTAACTTTCACATGCGAACTCCGTTTTCGACGTTCTATATATCCACAAGTTCATATTTACGAATACATCATTTTATGAATATTATTATTCTCAAAATAATAATTGTACGATTATCAAATTTTTACGCTACAGTAGCTTAATATATGTATTTTTAGCGTTTACTCGATAATTGTTTTGAATTAGCGTACGTAGTATTATAATATCTAATAATACTTCGTAAAATTATGTAAAAATTACTTTTCAACATATGGATTATTGTATGCTTTGTTTTACTACAGTTGACTTTCGTTAACCAAAATTTACAATTGTCACATCATCTACCCGTTAGAAAGAATTTCGTCCTGAAATTTAGCACTTGAGTAGATCCTCAAGGGTTTGGTTAGAGATGTGGATATTTCGGTTTCATTTGGTCCTCACGTTCCCAAGTAAATTCAGGTTCACGCTTGGCGCTCCAGCGGACCTTTACTATTAGTATGCGGGCTTTGTTTCGTCCTATTGACTTCCCTATTCATGATCTCCACCGGTTCTTTAATGAAGTGGAGATTTTTGTTTACTTCAATTTCTTTAAGCGGAATTATGAGAGTCTCATCGGACAGACACCTCTTTAGGTTTGACACGTGGAAAGTGGGGTGTACATTTTTTATTTCCTGTGGTAGTTGGAGTGCGTAGGCTACCGGACCGATCCTAGCAAGGATCTCAGATGGCCCAACGTATCTTAGGTTTTGTTTTCCACGCTTCTCAAGAGTATCATTCCCTTCTAGGGTGAGACCTTCAATAAAACACGGTCGCTAACCTGGAATTCTAAGGGCTTGCATCGTTTATCCGAGTAATTCTTTTGTTAGTCACGAGATGCTTTCAATCGCTCACGGATCTGAACGATTTTCTCTGTCGTCTCTAGTGTGATCTCTGGACCGGTGAGAGTGTTGTTAGGTACTTGTCCTCTGGCTAACTGGGTGTCACCCACCTCAGCCCAGCACAGAGGGGATCTGCACTTGCGTCCGTATAAGGCTTCAAATGGAGCAACTTTGATGCTCGTGTGATAACTATTGTTGTATGAGAATTCAATGAGCAGTAAATGCGTGTCCCACGCCTTACCAGAGTCTATCACACAAGCCCTAAACATGTCTTCCAGCGTCCGAATAGTTCTTTCACTTTGCCCGTCGGTTTGTGAATGGTAAGCTATACTCATGTCGAACCTAACCTGGTACCCAATGCCTTTTGCAATGACTGCCAAAAACATGACATAAATCGACTATCTCTATATGAGATAATAGATATTAGCACACCATGAAACTGTACATTCTCTTCGATGTACGTCCTTGTGCAACCTGGTTATGAGATCCATGGTTATCTGCTCCCATTTCCACTCGGGTATCTCTGGTTGCTGTAATAAACCCGAGGGCTTTTGATACTCTACCTTGACCTTGACACAAGTCAAACACTTGCCTACATAAGTAGCAATCTCTGCTTTCATATTTGTCCACTAGTACAGCTTCTTCAAGTCTAAGTATATGTTGTCTGACCCAGTATGAATGGAATGCCTTTTCTTGTGAGCCTTTTCCAGGACCAACTCTCTGAAGCCACCGAACTTTGGTGTCCAGATTCGGTTCTTGAGACATCACCGGAGCATTAGTCAACCCAAAAGGTATCATGTCTAATTTCGCAGTGGCCACACCGAGTTCTAAATGGTGTTTTTGGAACATCCTCCTCCTGAACTCTAAGTTGATGGTACCAAGATCTCAAATCGATCTTCGAAAAGTAGTTGAATCTCTGTAACTGGTTGAACAGGCCATCGATTCTGGGAAGTGGGTATCTGTTCTTGATAGTCAACTTGTTCAGTTCTCTATAGTCAATACACATTCTAAGGATCCATCCTTCTTTTTCATAATAAAACCGGTACTCCCCAAGGCAAGAAGCTCGGTTTAATGAATCCCTTTGCTAGTAGTTCGTGTAGTTGACTAGCTATCTCCTGCATCTTTGCTGGGCTAGTCTGTATGGTGACTTTGCTAGATGGTCGCTCCTGGGATCAAGTCGATTCTGAACTCGACCTGTCGTGTTGGTGGTATCCTCGGAAGATCTTCTGGAAAACAAATCAGGAAGATCACAGAAATTTGGTATGTGTATGGTTTCCTTCACTTCCTTCTTCTTATCCACGACGTGGGCTAAGAAATCATAGGAATCCCACTCTACTACTCTACTATAGTGGAATTTCTTCCAGTGCTGACGAGTAGTCTTGTAAATGCATAGCCATATACAGTGTAGAAATAAATAGGCATTCAAATAGGAGATCCTACCCTAAGGCAACAACCAAACAAGGAACATGCCATAGGGCTAACTCAAGTATTCTCAGACTATTCAGTTTCTTACTGTATACAATTTTTTCTAGTGGTACTCATACACGGGATGACTCGGGGGTTTTTTCCTGGTTTGCCGCCGTACACAATGAGGGTTTTCTTGAGTCGTATCACTTTCTCATGGCACATGGTATCGGCATGGTGAGGGTCTAACCAACCCATGTCAATGGTTACTACGGCATGATCCTGAATTGCTTCTCTTGTTCCCAAGGCCATATTCTTTCCTTGATTGCATCTGACTGGACCCCTTTGCCTTCGAGTAGTCTCTCTTGAAGTGCTTGGTTTCGTCATACCCAAAACAAGCACGACTCAAACCCCAGTTGGACACTTGATTGGTTTCCCAGTGCCAGAATCTTGCAAAAGCGGGCTGTATGTCCTTTCTGCTTGCAGTCATAGCAGGTCATCTCTCTGCAGGCACAAGTATGATGAAGATGGCATTTTTTTTTGCATTTTGGGAGATTCCCGGAATATTGTTTTGATAAATTTCCTAAGGGTACGTACTAAGGATAGGCAGTGAAATTTTGATATGTCTCAAATGTAAAGTCTATTCAAGTGCTGTCCACAAAACAATTTGTGAAAAGATCGAGGGTTTCTGGAGCCACAGTTTCTGTTGCGAGTACTCTCACCACCATAGAACCATATTCAAAGAATATGTTTAGGGAGTCATTGTCTCTAACGGGGGCGGTGAAAGCTCATGATAGATTAAATCACATGTTCTAGGTGATGTTGGAAGGGTTTAGAACGATAAGTAGCTTCACTGTCATCGAAATGCATTACAACTCCAAGAGAATGATGATGCTTGCGTGGTAACCAACCGAGGTAGTAATAGAATGAAGAAATTCCTTATGATAAATCGTCAATGATGGAACTCATGTAGAACTATATTGGTTACTGTTTTGATGAATTATCTAACTGTTTAAGTCGTGCCAATTGCAAATTTGCAAGGGGTCAGAAAAATGAGTTTAGGAGTTAGGAACTATTTGAAATTGTAAAGATAGTATGCTACTTTGAAGGGAGGCGTAAAAGTATCGATCATTGAGAATGAGTACATTCTCAACTTAGTGATTCTAAGAAAGCAATCCTTTGGAGGATATAGAATTACAACATTAAAAACCTTTCTCTCCTCAAAATGAAGGACTTGGCAAATTGTTTGTACAACGTTTCATGGTGTGAATGCAGTTTCGTACCTTTTATAGAGTCATTGGTTAAGATATAGGTTTGACGTGTGGAGTAAGGGGATTTAATCATTGATAACAATAAGAATGCCAGTAATGCCAGAGGGACTCAAAATAATGTATGAAACGATATGGGTCGAAGGATAACTAAAAGTTATAGGAAATTTACGTGTGTCGACGAGGTGCGAAGTTGAACCCGGAATGAAAAGCGTAAGGTCGAAGTTTGTTCCAGAAACATGTGAATAATTTGGAAAGTGTAAGTCGAATACACTTGATAATATCACTTGTGTTTCTAGGGGCCATGAACTAAAACTTAGAAATTTTTGACATAAGGGGAAGCGGTTTGTGCATTAAATTACAATACACGAAGTAAAAATGGTCGGGTATGCATCCCCAAAGAGAAGGTTTAGAATCAAGAGATATCCTAGCTTACGTCTTAAGCTCAAGATGGAAACAATAATAAGGCTAAAATCGTAGCGCAAAAGGAAGGTCTCACATATTGGTCAACTATAGGTTAAACTTTTGTGTCACACCCCCAAACCACGATGGCGGAATCGTCTGAGGGCGGAACGGGACATAGTATCACAACCATTGCATACATTGAAACATAAGTAGATAAAAACCATCATACATTATAATCGGAAAGTTACATTGTTCAACGGTATTGTTTCAACCCAATTATAGTATGATAACAAAATAAGTAAAAGAGACGTCTTCGCGTCCCATCCCAAAAGGTTAGTCGGACCGGACTAATTGTTACCTGAGAATACAAGTAGTTTGAAAGAGTGTCAACATTACGTTGGTGAGTTCATAAGATTTTTGTATGAGAAAATCCATAGTCCTTTTTCCTTGTAAAGAAATAGTGTTTGAAACCAGAAAATCCAATATTTTCTTATAAGTGAGTCGTAGTCTTAAAACCCAAAGACCGAAAATGCATACGTGTTTCTATACTTGAAAAATAGTATTACGTAGTCTTATTCTTGTATGAAACCATTTAAATACATGTTTATTCGTGTATTAATTGTAGATCTAATTCCATAAAACCTTTGCGTAAGTAAAATCGTACTTTTATTTGTATCTTGCTGAATTGTAGTTTTAATTCCATACAACTCGTACGTATAACTAAACCGTACTTGTATTTATATCTTGATAAATGTAGTTTTAATTTCCATAAAACTTGTATGTATAAGTAAAACCATACTTATATTTGTAACTTGTTAGAATGTAGTTTTAATACCAAAAAACTCGTACGTATATGTAATCCGTACTCATGTTTATATCTTAATATAATGTAGTATTAATTTCCATAAAACCAGTGTATATAAGTAAAACCATACTTATATTTGTAACTTATTGAGATGTTTTAATTCCATAAAACTTGTATGAGAAATCCATTTCCTTGTAAAATAGAGTATCATAACCCAGAAAATCCAATATTTTCTTATAAACGTGTTGTAGTCTTAAAAGGTCCAAAGACTAAAAATGTATAACGTAAATTGTAATATAGTATAAAACTATTTGAAGTGTATATTTTCCATGTAAACAAAATGTATAGTTGATTTCCCCATGTGAGATACCCTATAACCATACTATGACTAGTTAGCCTGCTACGACGTTCTTCAGGCGTCGGAATGTTAGACATTTGACACCTCAGACCTGCCGGTCTAGCTGTAGCTAACAGCTCAGGTGCGGGGTTGTCAATCTCGTATAGATCTATACTCAAATATCACGCTCTCTTACCGAGACTCTGGTTATAAATTCAGGACTTATAGTAGGTACTTATAAAAGTACTGTGAATATCCAACTCACAAAAATGTATGTATTCAATCAACTTGTTTACGTAAAATTTGTATATGAAAACTCTTGAAATCATCCATTATCATTTTTCCTGTGAAAATATAGTAATGTATAATAATTATATAATTTTATATAATTCTTTTGTCTTGTTCAAAATGTTCATAATAACCTTGTGTTCATAAACTATTCCAATAATAGTTCTTGCGGGATTTACAGTAGAAGACAAGATCTAAGCTTCGGAGCTCGAATGACCCTTGGACA
Organism: Cichorium intybus; assembly: GCA_023525715.1. NCBI lineage: Eukaryota > Viridiplantae > Streptophyta > Magnoliopsida > Asterales > Asteraceae > Cichorium > Cichorium intybus. Next base: position 114,105,945 of record CM042014.1, on the reverse strand, counting down.
AAGCTATTATCCAACGGGTTTACGTAGATGTTAGTGTGTGTAAATAAGATAAAAGTGGTGTAATAAGGTTTAAAATCACTAATGGAAGCTAACTTACCAAAAAGATTTGAAAAATACTTGAAAATGAAGAACGGTGGTGGTGGAAGGTGGTGGCCAGCGGTGGTTTGTGGTGGTGGACGAAATTTAGAGAGAAGGAGGAGGGTTTGTGAGTTTTTCTTGTGTTCAAATGAGATGTGCTAGTCTTTGGTTCTTTTTATATGATTTTCTTGGATTTAGTTTTATTATTGTTTATTAAGAGATCAAATCTAGAATATAAAGCCTAATATCATGAATAGTGACTTCAAATATCATGGTGATCTTGGAGAGATTCAGCTGATGGGGGGTAGGGGGTGGGGTGGGTTGGTTTTATAAAAATGTCACTCTTTTATATAAAAATAAGTAGTTTTTATAAAATCGTAAAACGTTTTAGCGTAATTCTATGAGTTTTTGGAGAAATGATCTTCTAAATAAATATTATGTATAAAAACATTGCTAAACATTTATTTAGATTGAATCATAACTCGTTAGACGATGAAATACGCGTTTAAGCGCAGTATTCTTCCGATTACGCGATTTTCAGCATTTTACCGGAAAATATATTTAGCTATGAAATTAAATACTAGATAGTATTACGCTTCATAATATATGATTTGTTATCCCATTTTTGATGTTTAAGGCGCCTCATTTTGTATTTAGGTCCAAACCCTGTGCACATTTATCCGTTCACAGCTGTTTAAGTGTTGTAACTTTCACATACGAACTCCGTTTTCGACGTTCTATATATCCACAGGTTCGTATTTACGAATACATCATTTTATGAATATTATTATTCTCAAAATAATAATTGTATGATTATCGAATTTTTACGCTACAGTAGCTTATTATATGTATTTTCAGTGTTTACTCGATAATTGTTTTGAATTAGCGTACGTAGTATTATAATATCTAATAATACTTCGTAAAATTATGTAAAAATTATTTTTCAACATATGGATTATTGTATGCTTTGTTTTACTACAGTTGACTTTCGTTAACCAAAATTTACAATTGTCACAGAAGTCATCAAGTCTCAAGAACCGAAGTTCAGCCTTGAACTTTGGTGGCTATCACAGAACTTGGAAGTGGAACAACTTAATAGAAGTTGAAGATAAGGCTCAACCTTAGCTAAAGTTCAGCCTTGAACTTCGACCCAGAAGATTCAAGTCTAATCTCTCCATACTCCAAAGTTGAAGAACCACACTTCTGCAGTCAACACTCAGAAGTTCATCCAAGATACAAGAATCACATAAGCTTAACCCTTACAACATTCACCGAAGTTCAGGAGACAAGCGGATAAGAAAATCAAGTTATAGAGTATAATTAGGCTAGATCAGGCGTGTTCCGTTAGAAGTATGGCTATTGTACTGAAAGTATTAATATATTCAAGCATAGGTCGCCCCAGTCTGACATTATATTATTATATTCTTAGAACCATCTTGTCTCACTGAAGAGGAATGGTATGCTTCCTCTTTAGTCCTTAGGATATTAACTTGTGGTTCTCCCTTGGTCTATAAAAGGGAGATCACCCATTCGTTTCTTCTTGATGGTTTAGAAGAAACTCTATAATTCTCTTCACTGATATATAAAATTGACTTCTCTTCCATCAAACACTTCTACTTTTCGTGGTCTTACTTACATTGTAATTTATCTATGCATTTGATCGTCAAGTCTTTACTATTCCAGATTATATCTTGTTTATGTTTAAATTATTGTTGAGCAAAACGACCCATCAAAGTTTTATTTAGATTTCCAAACTTTGCATTTTCAACATGTTTTTATTTTTTAATTTTATTTGTTTGAACATAGCAATCTTTTGAATCAAGATTTTCGTTTCAGTTTGTCAAAATTTTAATTATTGAATATCCAAGTAATTGATCATCACTTCATATCATATTCATCAAGTTTCATCAACAATTGATGTGATCTATCATCAGTTGACATCAATTTCAGCAGTTTCAAGCTTCAATTTCTACAATCAATATCGATTTCAACAATGTGATGCTTTAATTTCAGCAATCAATCATCTATTTCAAGGCTTGTTTTTTATTGTTTATTCAAGTAATACGAATTCAATATGGATGATTTAGAGATTCCTCACAAAGAAGAGTAGTTAACTTTTTGATTTTTTTATTCATTCAAACCTAGTAATGATTTGGTTGTTTTATAATGAGATCTTTTGGATGCATATAATTCCGATCAAAGTATTATTCATTTGATTTTGTTACCATATGTGTTTGTATTCTCTTAAACTTTTCATGCATTCAGCATTCTACCAGTATGAAAAAAGTCATGAATGAACAAAGAGTGTAATGTATCACTCCTTCATTGCTATTACTAAAATCCTATGTATAATTCCAATAATTGGTGTTAAAAAGTCTTGAATATTTTCTTTTATTAAATTATTATTTGACGTTGATTATTTTGATCAGTGTTTACATTCTGTGTTGTATGATCTAATACATTACATAGTACATAATTATGATGTGTGATCAATTATATTACTATGACACATTGACTTCAATTATAAATCTTTGATTGTATAACCCATTCTTGATACTAATGATTCTTTCATTTTTGGTTCTTAGGAAAATGTCTAACCAAGAAAATGTTCAGTTTGGTAAGGGTAATTCAAAAATTCATCAAAATGACGAAAGCAATAAATGTGATTTAGATGATTCAGACATTCTTCATAATCGACAAAATGTATAAGAGATACAAAATAATTTTGTAATCAATATTCTATAAAGGTCATTTCATATAAACTTATGAATCCCAAATAAACATATTGCATTATTCTATTAGAATAATATATACTACAAAACGTCCTATAACATTATTCTGGTTGTGATAACAGCTATGGATAATTTAGAGATTCTTCACAACTAAGAAAATTACCAGTTTGGTATGATGATTTGGATATTCATCAAAATGAAGAACTTGATCATGATTCAGATATTCTTAATAACGAAGAAAATCAATCAGAAATCAAAGGTACTATTATGATTATATGTAGAATGTATTCTAAAATAAATCTATTAGAATATCATAACAGTATTCTAACAAAATATTGTACATATAAACCTAAATTTGGTGCTATTAACATCAGATATAGAATTAATATGTAGAATGTCTTCTAAAATCAAATCTATTACAACAACATTCTATAATGGTCATTTGCATTTAAACTTATGAATGCCCGATAAACATGTTATATCATTCTATTAGAATAAATTATACAATAAAACGTTTTATAATATTATTCTAATAGAATATTGTACATATAAACATAAATTTGTCTCAGTTGACTTTAGATATAGTATCTATTTGGATTGATAATCACAAAAGGCGCGTCACATTTGGAGTCGGTTTGTTGTGCAGAGAAGAGACGGATTCTTATGTTTGGTGGGTTCCGTCGTTTCTAAGGTGTTTTAGAAAAGTACCTATCATGGTTATTACTGATCAAGATGTAATGAAAAAATACCTATGAGGACATTCCTACACATAATACTTGTATTACGACATTGAGTAATTAAACCGACAATACTTGTCATTGTCGGTCATAAAGATTTAGAATTAACAATATAAATAGTTTAATGGAAAATAAAGCACGAAAGAAAAAGAAAAGTGACCAAATGTGAACAAAACAAATAGTTGGTTACCCTTATAAGTCATTTTCCTTGTTCACAAAAACCACGTAGATGTCTATTTGTCACGTAGATATCAATTAGGTTGTAACTTGCTATTCCCGATCAGAAAGATGTATTATGAACAAAATAAATAATTTAATGACAAATAAAGCACGAAAAAAATTGACCAAACATGAACAAAAAAAATAGTTGGTTACCTTAATAAGTTATTTTCCCTATATTTTTTTTAGTTTTTCTATACATATATTATATTTTTTAGATAAAAATAAGTCGTACAAAGTAAAAACAAAAAAAAAACAAAAAGTGAACTTTTTTTCTTATTCTTTTTTGTTAGGGAAAATGACTTATAATGGTAACAAAGTATCAAAATTGTTCAAAAAGTATCATTGAACTTTTTTTGTACACATATTACCAATAAACTATAGCCGTTGTACACGTATGACCATTAAAATTTATCATTTGTACAAAAAATACCATTGATGTTACCGGAAATATATGTTACCAGCCAATGATGTTTTTTGAACAAATGATAAACTTTAATGGTTATACGTGTACAACGGTTGTAATTTATTGGTAATATGTGTATAGAAAAAACTTCAATAGTATTTTTTGAACAATTCTGAAACTTTGTTACCTTTATAAGTTATTTTCCCTTTTTATTATAATGAGGTAGATAATAAAAATAAATATGTAGATGATAAAAATAAATATCTATATGAAATTCGTCTCTGTTAGCTAAACCACCAGTTTCTTTCTTACCAATGCATCCGCCTCTTCTTTTACAAATTAAACATGTCATTTTTAGTTATAATAAATATTGATAAAGTATAGAAAATAAATCGTTTGCATCCTAGTTGGTGGGAATGCCGTCTTTACTATAAATGATCCGTGATCCGCTCCTTGGAACAACTTTTTAGTTCCAAATCTAACTTGCTGCTGTTTTTTAATGCTATACAAATAAGCATATTTATTACACTTTTTCTTAATACGTTATATAACAATAACAATTTTTTTAAATGAACTCAAGTTTTGTGGTCTTATAAATTTTGAATAGGTAAAAGATCTACAGGTTGCGTATCAGATTTGTAGAAGAAGGGTTTGATCATATTTGTAGTATGTAAAAAATATTGTTTATTTTTTAAAGTCTAGAAGCTGCTAAACTAAATTTAAATTTATATAAACTGTTTTTTTATATTTAAAAGACTTTTTTTAATAATTATAGTGTTAATGCACATCATTTTCAAACAAATTTCTATATGTTAGCGTTAAAAAATCTAGAATTTATGTAAAATGAGACATTTAAAATTACAGTATTTTTAAGATATGAGATAATTAAACAACACTCACTTATGAAAAAGTTTTCTTCTCAAACAAATTATCATATAAAAGTTTCAAAAAACAGAAGTAGAAATAATCATTGTGAGAAAAAAATTAGGTAAAATTACATTATTAAAATATAAGCATATTGTCAATTTTTTCTAGAAGATGTCTTTGAGAAATATTTTCTCGCCCATAGAGCATGGTCTATGTTCTTTTGGAGAAGAGGAGACACATATGTTTTGACGTCTGTAGTCTTTTAAAAAACAAACAATTTATGAAGCACATGTTTTCCCACCCACAGTTATAAACGTTCAAAAAAAAAATCGTAAAAGCAAACAAGGCCTTACTGTCTATCTTTTTTTGTTTATGGCCTTACAAGAAAATTAAAAAGGATCGACCCTAATCTAATTGACGCAAAGGTTCTGAACTTCTGATTGAGTTTTTTATTTAATTTCACTTATCCAATTATATATATATATATATATATATATATATATATATATATATATATATATATATATATATATATATATATATATATATATATATATATATATATATATATATATAGATAGAAGTAGGTTCCATTGAGAATGAAAATTATGTTGAGAATGCGAGAATGAATCTCAGCCACATATTTTTTTCTTGCCGCTCTAATGCTTTGACGCCGTCGGAGCGTTGACGCTCTAACGACGAGATATATATTATTATTCAGATATGATTTTCACCACCACTTCCACCTTCACCACCTTCGTTACCACCACCACCATCGTCGCCACCACCACCGCCGCCGCCGCCGCCATCTCTTCCACCACCGTCGCCGCCGCCACCTCCCTCAACGCCACCGCCACCAACCACCACCACCGCTACTGCCAACGCCGCCACCTCCCCCACCACCGCCGCTATCACCTTTACCACCACTTCCACCATCGCTACCACCACGCACCGCCCCCACTACCACCTCCATCACCGCCGCCACCACCACCACCTTCGTCACCACCCACCTCCACCAACACCACCACCCCACGAACACCGTCGCCACCATCACCACCATCATCGCCACCCTCTATCGCCATCACCATCATCATCGCCACCCTCTACCACCATTACGACCACCACAACCATATATGTATATTTATATATGTTTATTCATATATGATTATATGAATATTCATATAATCATATATGATTATTCATATATGATTATATGAATAATCATATATAAATATACCCATTCATATATGAATAAATCATATACGAAAAAAAACCCAGCTCGTCGTCGTGGAACGGCGTTCGTCAGCGCTGGTGCATCTAGTGGCCCAGATTCATTCTCACGTTCTCAACATTATTTTCATTCTCAATTGAACCCTCCCCTATATATATATATATATATATATATATATATATATATATATATATATATATATATATATATATATATATATATACATACATACATACATACATACATACATACATACATACATACATACATACATACATACATACATACATACATACATACATACATACATACATACACACAAGGTGGTTTTGAAGGTCATGCTTCAATGTTATAAGTGGACAAGTTTTTCAAAGTAGAATGTCTTAATAAGAAAAGAATTGGAAGCATAGGGCTATATCATATATAAGTTAAACACTTGCATTCATTGCTATTGAAATGTTTTTAAAATTATATTATCGTTACGAAAAGTCTAAAATCATCAAAAAACCAATTTTCAGTTGTTTGCATAAATTATGTATCCAAAATGTTTACAGAAACATCGTTATATATTGAAGCAATCTTTTTAGCCTCTTCCGTTAATACCCCTGTAACACAAACCACTACAAATTAATTATCATGGAACAAAAAGAAAATAAAAAATGACGGTTCGAATTACATCAACACTATTAGACTAAGAGGAGTCGCGACCACTCACCCCAAGGGGTTGGAGTGCCACGTAGGTGCCACCTCACCTTCCCCTCACTAACCCCTCATCCCTTCAATTCTAACAAATGGTAACCACTCACTTTTTTGTTTTAAATGAATAAAAAATAAACAAAACTAAAACAAAAAAATTTTTAAAACAAAACATTTCATTAATTAAAATTACAACCGGAAACTAAAACGAAAAACGTTAAATTAAAATCGACAAACGTTAAATTAAAACGACAACCTATAAATTAAAAAAAAAAGACAACTAAAACGAAAAACTAAAAAAATTAAACGACAACCGAGAACGGACAACTGCATTTGGTATTGGAAAACGTTGGGTGAGAAAATCAGTTGGTCCATTTGTGGACGGTAAACGTTCGTGTTGTAGAATTGCTCGAAACTGAGAATGTTTTGTCGGTTTCGATTCGTTGGCGTTTGATTGTTTGGAGAATCTTGGTTAGACATGATATTTAGAATTTTTAGAGAGTTTTGGGTGTAAAATATGGGTGCAGAAGATATGTACATTTTTTTTTTGAATGAATATATGTATATATAGCTGGTAATTGTTTTAAATAATTAAGGTCTTTTTTTACCGTTACTTTTAATTAGCCGGTGGGGGGCTATTTTTAAATTGCTCAAAAGTCCAGGGGCTTAAGGTGTAAAATTGGATCGATTTCATCTCACGGTGTTCTAACAGCATGGAAGACCCTTTACTACATGCAACACCCTAAATGGGGCGTTGTTACCATGCGGGGTTGGGCTCCACGGTGGACACCGCATCCCTTTCCCGCTACCGCTCCAGTCGTGTAAAAATTGAAGGCAAGTGAAAAGAAAGCATAACAAACAATGGATCATCCTTTTTAGGAAGAGAGGCCTGCGTTTAAAGATGAAATTCCCAAGCTATCCCTTTTTAATTCCTATGCGAAAAATCTCCCTAAATGAAATACTCTTAACATATAAAAAAATTGATTAATATAAAATAATAACATACAAAAAAATTTAATTGGGTCTATCATATAAATGAGAAAAGTAAGAATTTAATTATGTCTTTACAAATATTTCATAATTGGGTCCTTATCATCTTTAATAATGATTGTGGTTCATATTTAAGTTCACAAATTAGGTGATGATAGTCCTTGTAATTTCTAATCAAGGATTACCATAATACCCATTATTTCTTGTATTCGTTAGCAGATGATAAAATATAATGCTTGAATTTTCTTATATTGTGTTGGAAATTGTTTAGTTGCTGTCATAATATTCTTACTTTAAAAAAAAAAAAATTGTGCAATTAATTAACTTATCATTAGTATATTCAAAAATTGGAAATGAAATTGGCCTTATGGTTGATGGTGTGAATTCACTCCATGGTATCTTGAATGAGTTGTACATCCACACCGAAGATACCGATAACAATTAGAAAAAAAGCAACAATTTTCCTATCCATGATAAAATTGGCTTTCATCTAAATCTATATATCATAATTCATCTGAAGTGTAATGATAAATTTATAAAACAATACCTTGTTGGTTGGAGAACTTGCTTCAAATATATTAGCAACATATTGTAACATTAATACATGATATTCCTTTAGAGAAAGCCACATAAAGTTGGCCATGTGAGAATACCGATTCCGGTAGATATACCCCAACGCTTGAAATTGTTTGTCCTTGAGCTTTATTGATTGTCATAGAGAAACTAAGTTGATGTGGAAATTTCTTTCTTTTCAATTTGAATAGGAACATCTCATCGTCAGACGGGCATAGAGGAATTCTTTGCAAAAACACCCTTTTTCCAGCATGTTGGCCAACAACTATTTTTGCATCAATGTCATTTTGTTGGAAAGCTCTGAATATCTATTTGGTGTCATTACATAATCCATGCAGGGATCGATATTCTGTAATAGTATTACTAGGAACCCAAGTTTTAACCGAAGATAATAAGGAGACATACCACTAACAGTTAGCGAGTTCAAGAATTATGCCAGGTATAAGCTATTCTTATCGTCTTCTGCTTCATCAATATTGTAGTAAAGTTTTTGTTCTCCAGAAAATCGTTCGATCAAATGATCATTAATCTTGTCCAGTGTTGCAAAACTCGGCCAACTCGACCGAGTACTCGGACTCGGATAGGTACCTTGGCGATTTTTCAAGAATCGGTCTAATAAATCGGACTAGCTATTACTCGGAATTCCTCGGAAATTCCTCGGAATTCCTCGTAAATTCCTTGGATTTACTCGGAAATTCCTCGGTCAAACCTTATACTCGGTTTGTTGACTGAAAAAATTAAAAATAAACCCCTAAATTAATTGATATTCTTCTATTTTGTTATAAATCTAATGAACTTATAATATTCGTCATATATATAATTTACCAAAAGTTAATTTCTTTATAATTTACGTTATCTGAGTACTCGTCCGAGTACTCCCCGCCTAGCCGAGTAATCACTACTCGCTAGTCCACCGACCTGGGAGCGCCTAGCGTCTTTTGCAACACTGATCTTGTCAACACATGCATTTTTAGTTGAGAATATCGCCCTCGAAATGATAAAGTTTGAATCATCTATGTTGGATTGCAAAGAAGGAAATATTGCATCAATCAGAGAATTCATCAAGTTAGATTTGTTGGTGTATGGAATGGCCATTTCATCATGTATACGAATAAAGCTCTCATCCACCTTTTCCTCATCTCATCCACTTAATCCTCTCCCAAGAGCTGCTTTTTGAAATGTAGTGTGCGATACACCATTGTGAAAGGTTTTCTGCAACTATGAACTAAATAACCTAAGTTCACATGCAACCTATGAGGATCTAAGTTTTCTTCTAATTAAATATATATAACACAATCTAAAGGCCCAGAAAAATAAATTAAGAGAAGAGAATTAGAAAAACCAACCTTTTAGTGAATCTTGTAAGCAAAGCAACAGAAATCTCTTGCCTCAAATGCAGTCACACCCAGGGAGCAGGAGGTCACGAAATCTTCAGAGAGAGAGGAGGAATATGGCACAGACTTCTAGGTGCCCAGGGACCCCTATTTATAGTTTCCAGATGACCAGTTGATAAGCCTTAGAGATAAGCCTTTTTGAATTCAAATTAAGATAAGCCTTTATCTTAATAATTCAAACCATAATTATCTCATATATATCAATTTCGTAATTTATATATATATATATATATATATATATATATATATATATATATATATATATATATATATATATATATATATATATATATATATATATATATATATATATATATATATCAAGGTTGTAAAAGTCGCTAGGCGGTAGGCGGGCGGTCGACTGGGGCGTAGGACTAGTCGGTCTAGGAGAGGAAGAGTCGGCGCCTAGGCGGGGAGTATTAATTGTAACAAAATTTATTTTTTAAAATTTAGATATTACCTATATCCCTACAAAATGAATAAATAAGTATAAAAATTTGACAAATCAAAGTGTTTAAATATGTAAGTCATGAAACATCATAATGTTTAAACTCATTAATGACATTTTTGATCATTTTAATCATCGATAATAGTAACTTAGCCACCAATTATCATAATTAATGACATTTTCTAAATTTTAATTTTAAAAATTCAAAAATTTGATTTTTTTTGAGAATTTGATAATTTTTGAAAATTTTTAAAATTTGAAAATTTTTGAAAATTTAGAAATTTAGAAATTTGAAAATTTGAAAATTTTGCCGCCTAGACCCGCCCAGACCCGCCTAAGCCCGCCTAAATCCGATTTTGACCGCCGTTGACCAAATCCGCCTAACTTGACCGCCTACCACTAATCGTAGTCGGAACCCGCCCGCCTAGAGCCTAGGCGCCGCCTAGACGGCCGTCTAGGCCGACTTTTACAACACTGATATATATATATATATATATATATATATATATATATATATATATATATATATATATATATATATATATATATATATATATATATATATATATATATATATATATATATATATATATATATATATATATATATATATATATATATATATATATATATATATATATATATATCGACTTCCACTAGTCACTGTCACACTGTCACTTACTCAACTATTGAATAATTACAGTTTCAGTCCCTGCACCTTTAATTAATTAAATTAATCACTAAATTAATTCCCATTAATTCCAGATTAATTTCTAATTAATTAATATAGTTTCTAATTAATATATTATCACTTTAATATATTAATAAACCATATATTTAATTTCTATTGATTTATTAATCAGATAATAAATGAATCTTTCTCTCTACCTAATTTTCTACCAAACTTCCTGCTATGAGGGCGACCCAAATGGACTATGCTACTATTAATTAGGTAAATATTAATTATTAGTCATGGCTTAGACACCTAATCCAACAGTCTCCCACTTGGATAAGTCTGTGACTATAATTACTAATTTAACCTCTAATTAATAAGCAACTGTAGCTTCCTAGAAACCGCTGCCGAACTATAACCTAGTCAGTTCTGTCCATAGATAAGTGATCAGATGATCCTCCGTCCAACAAGTTATTTTTCAGACTCAAGACATGTCTTAAGATCAATCCTGGTCTGATTCTCTGTTTCCCGATTTCTGATTTGCATATGACTTTTAAGACTACCAATTGATCATATCAATTTAGTCCTGGTTGGCCAACCCTTTCAGTCAACTTCAAAATCATCGAGAGGCCTACAGATATCTGTTTCCCGACAGGGTCAAGGTGTTGGAAATCAAGGTTCATGTAATTAGTTTCAAAAACAAGAGTTTGCAACGGAAGCATAAAATCATGAACACAAATTCCATTTTCAAGAGGATCATGCTACATGCATGTAGAGATAAGATGAAGAACAAACATAGTTTAAGTTCAAGATCATAACCTTTGTTCTTGGGTTTGGTTTGGATGATTTTGATAGCTAGGAATCAAATTAGAATCCCTCTATAGTTGATCCACCACAAGCTTGAACACCCTTGAATGCTAGTTCCACAACTTGCAAGATATGACTCCTTTTCTTATAAAACCAAAAACCAATTTTTGCTAAGAACTTAAGAAGAGTATTTGGCTGATTTCTAAGCTTGAAAAGAAGTACCCAACACCCTCAAAAACTCGGCCAACATATACCCACAAAGGAAAAAGAAAACACATGCAACTAGCTTAAAAGAAAGATCCATTTGATTTCTATAATCAAAAGCTAGAAGACACAAAGCATCTTCCTTTTCTTTTAAGTTCTTAATGAATTCTTTTCCTTCCAATATGGCTGATTTTATGATGACAAATGAAGTGCTAGTGGGTTGTTATTATTTATAAAACTTAGATAATAAAAGCTTATAAATAATACATCTTCTTATTTCTTAAATGGGATAACATTTAACCCATAATCATATACATAAATAAACCATCTAAATATACAATCTTAATTGTATAATTATATATATATACATATATATATATATATATATATATATATATATATATATATATATATATATATATATTATTTAATTTACCAATTAAATTTAAATAAAAGGCTTACTTATAAATCAATTAAATCGTTTAACAATTTAAACAATTTAATTGTTACACTTAATTAATTCATCACATATGAATTACTAATCAACCTTTAATTTTTGTAGTTATTATTATTTACCTCAAATAATAATAACCTACAAGATTAAATTGCAAGTTTAGTTATCATTTGATGTTAAATCAAATTTCACGTTCTAAATGATCAATTTGTGTCAAACTTGTTGTTGGTGTGACCCTATAGGATCATGTATTATTAGTAATATCATTTTATGATCATCCTTGGGCATATAGAACTAACAATCTCCCACTTGCACAAGGTTGTATCATAGAATGATATCGACAGTGGTAAACGTCTAGCAACATTTCACTGCCCCCAATAACACATGACATTGTGCCATTCAACAACATTCAATTCTTCAGAAAACACGAGGCTCTAATTGATGTATAAGGTTATCTATCAATTATCCCTTTGTCACAGACATCATGTTGAACATGAGACATGGATCTTAATCATTCTCATTTTATGTTCAACTTTCAAACAGGCGCCTTAGATGTCTAACTCTCAACACATAAGAGGAACAAATCCCGTCTTGACTACATACGCCCCTCATATAGTTAGTACTATGCATGAGTATGGCCTTTATGGTTGTCTGTATTTCAAGAACAATAGTAAACCATATCAAAGCATAGTACACTCTACACTTGAGTCCCAAATATGTATCTCAGGTCAAAGGATACAATGATAATACCTTTATTCAAGAATCACTTATGATGATGATCCATGGAGAGATCTTGAAACGGGTCAAGTCCAATACTTGTTCACTGACAAGTACCTATGAATTTGGTTGCAACCTTTTGCTACTTTTACCCATAAAAGTCAACCAATCCAATTCATATTAGTCTTACTTCATAATTGCTCCCACAACTATGATCGACTATGGACGTTTATAATAACTAAATTATTCAAGGATTAAACATGCTAATAAAACACAATAATTATGAATGAAACATCACGTCACATATATTACATAATTCTTGTCGTTTACATAAGTTCATATTCATAAAACATTAAACACAAATCAAATCCATTCATTAGAAAAATGGAGTCCTATACCCTTAGCATGACTTTCATGCTTAGTTTGGGGTAAAGGTTTCGTGAATGGGTCTGCCAAATTTTGATCTGTATGAACCTTGTGAATACTTATTTCACCATTCTTAACTTCATGTCTAATGTAGTTATACCTTCGGTGAACGTGTTTGGTTTTTTGATGCAATCTAGGTTCCTTTGCTTGAGCTATAGCACCTAGATTGTCACAGAAGATTTCTATAGGGTCCCGAATGGAAGGAACAACCCCTAGATCTTCTATGAACTTTCTCATCCAGACAGCTTCTTAAGCAGCTTCTGAAGCAGCAACATATTCTGATTCTGTAGTGGATTGTGCAATCACTTCTTGTTTGGAACTCTTCCAAGACACGGCTCCTCCATTTAAAATAAAGACATACCCAGATTGAGATTTCGAATCATCCCTATCTGTTTGGAAGCTTGCGTCAGTGTAACTCTTTACCTTTAAGCTTTCTTCCAAACCGCCGTAAACTAAGAACATATCTTTAGTTCTTCTCAAGTACTTAAGAATGTTCTTTACAGCAGTCCAGTGGGCTTCACCTAGGTTCTGTTGATACCTACTAGTCATACTTAAAGCACATGAGACGTCGGGCCTAGTGCATAACATGGCATACATGATGGACCCAATTGCCGAAGCATATGGGACATGTTTCATCCTTTCAAGTTCAGTCCTAGAGTTTGGGCACTGAGACTTGCTTAGGATGGTGCCATGAGGTATTGGCAAGAATCCTCTTTTGGAGTCTTGCATCTTGAACCTTTTCAAGATTTTATCAATATATACACTTTGGCTAAGACCAATAAGTCTCTTAGATCTATCTCTATAGATCTTTATGCCTAATACATAAGCAGCTTCCCCTAGATCCTTCATTGAGAAACAACTCTCAAGGAACGCTTTGACACCTTTTAAGGTTGGGATGTCATTTCCAAATAAAAGTATGTCATCTACATACAATACTAGGATTATGACAATGCTCCCACTAGCTTTCTTGTAAACACAGGAGTCATCCTCATTTTTTATGAATCCAAAACTCGTAATCTTTTCATCAAAACGGATGTTCCATGTTCGAGACGCTTGCTTTAATCCATAGATAGATCTTTTAAGCTTGCACACTTTGTTTGGATGCTTGGGATCGACAAAACCTTCAGGTTGATCCATATAGACATCTTCCAATAAGTATCCATTAAGGAAAGCGGTCTTGACATCCATTTGCCATATCTCATAATCATAGTACGCGGCTATGGCAAAAAGTATCCTAATCGACTTGATCATTGCCACTGGAGAAAAGGTCTCATCATAGTCAATACCATGAGTCTGTGAGTATCCTTTAGCGACAAGTCTAGCCTTAAAAGTGTGAACATTTCCATCCACGTCGATTTTCTTCTTGAAAACCCATTTATTCCCAACAGTCTTACAATTGGTGGGAAGATTAACCAAGTTCCAAACTTGATTATCGTGCATGGATTGCATCTCAGTGTTCATGGCCTCAAGCCATTTATCAGATTCAGGATCTGATATTGCACTCTGATAGTTGACGGGTTCATCAGAATCTATCGTATAACATTCCTCTTCCATCAAAAGGTAACTATACCTTTCTGGTTCAATTCGAACCCTACCAGATTTGCGAACACCTTGTGTTACAATTTGTTCCTGATCAACCGTTTGTTCAGGTTCAACAATTTCTTGTTGAATGCTAGATTCAACTTCTTGTGTATCAGGTTGTGGTTCTTGAAGTTCCTCAAGTTCTACAAACCTCCCACTAGCCTCTTCCGTCAGAAACTTGTTTTCTAGGAATTCAGCTTTTCGAGAAATAAATATCTTATTCTCGATGGGATTGTAGAAATAGTATCCAAGACAATCTTTCGGATACCCTACAAAGATACATTTAGTTAAACGGGGTTCTAATTTGTTTGAAGCTTCTTGTCTAACATAAGCTTCACAACCCCATACCTTGAGATATGATAAAGATGGAACCCTTCCATGCCATATCTCATAAGGCGTTTTATCTACCTTCTTAGTAGGTGCCATGTTTAGGAGACGAGCAGCTGTTTGTAAAGCATAACCCCAAAAAGATAAAGGTAGAGTACTTCTACTCATCATGGATCGAACCATATCCAATAGTGTTCGGTTCCGCCTCTCAGACACACCATTATGTTGTGGTGTTCCAGGTGGAGTAAGTTGTGAAACAATTCCACAAGTCTTACAATGATCCATAAAGTTTGTACTTAAGTACTCACCTCCTCTATCAGAACGAAGAACTTTAATTGTTTTGTTGAGTTGATTTTCCACTTCACTTTGAAACGTTTTGAACATTTCAAATGCCTCATGTTTATGTTTAATCAAATAAACATATCCAAAACGACTAAAGTCGTCAGTGAAGGTGATGAAATATCTTTCACCATATCTAGTCATTGGCTTGAAAGGACCACATACATCCGTATGTATGATTCCTAACAAGTCCTTTGCTCTCTCATTGGTTCCGGAGAAAGGAGCTTTAGTCATCTTGCCATGTAAACAAGATTCACATATATCAAATGAGTCATTCTCATTTGCCTTCAAAAGTCCACTCTTTTGAAGTTGGGATATGCGATTCTTGTTTATATGCCCAAGGCGACAATGCCATAGATAGGTTTGACTCAAATCAAATTTGGGTTTCTTGGTGAAAGTGTGGTATAAAGAGCCATTGTTAGTCTTTTCATCAAGGTTTACTTCATAAATTCCATTTAAAGGCCTAGCCTCAAAATAGAATACATTATTTTTGTAAACACAAATATCATCATTATTAAAGGAAAGATCAAATCCACATTGTCTTAATTTAGCAACCGAAATAATATTCCTAGTCAAGCTAGGAACATAGTAAACATTCAACAATGTCACACACAAGCCATTAGGTAGTAATAAATTAAAACTTCCAATTGAATCCACCGCAACCCTTGCATTGTTTCTAACCCGAAGTACTACCTCATTTGCCTTCAGTCGCCTACTCCTTTTGAACCCCTGCAACATATTACATATGTGAGTTCCACAACCAGTATCAAATACCCATGTGTTAGGAGATAAATTATAAAGTTCTAGGTCTATCACATAGATACCTGAAGTGCCTTCACCGGCCTTCTTCTTCTTCAACTCCGCAAGATAGGTAGGGCAATTTCTCTTCCAATGCCCAGCTTTGCCACATTCAAAGCATGTGTCTTCTTTGGCAACCTTTACCTTCTTCTTGGGCGGATGGGAAGGTTGGACAACTTTCTTGCCCTTACCTTTGAAAGCTTTTGCTTTCCCCTTGCCCTTGGAGTTGGTGGGGTGTTCTGGTCTAGTTCTCTTTGTGCCACCTTCCTTGATCATGAGAACTTGAGTGGTTTTCTTAGGCAGATTCTTTTCCGCGGTAATTAGCATCCCATGTAATTCCGGGATAGTCTTGTTGAAACCATTCATGTTAAAATTCATGACAAAAGGATCAAAGGACTTTGTCAAGGAGTTAAGGATCATATCCGTTGCTAGCTCTTCGGGCATCACAACTCCAAGACGTGCCAAATGATCAATGTGACTCTTCATTTTGAGCACATAAGAGCTTACCGACTGCCCATCCTCCATCTTGCAAGCATGGAAAGCCCGAACAGTTTCGAACCTTTCCGTTCTTGCAAGTTGTTGGAACATTTCCT
Organism: Cichorium intybus; assembly: GCA_023525715.1. NCBI lineage: Eukaryota > Viridiplantae > Streptophyta > Magnoliopsida > Asterales > Asteraceae > Cichorium > Cichorium intybus. Next base: position 114,088,655 of record CM042014.1, on the reverse strand, counting down.
TTAGTTGATGAATCATGTCATAGGCTGAATGATTCTCCAAATCCTTCTGAAGGTCGGGAATCATGGTTGCCAACATGAGGCATGATGCATCGATGGAATCATCCATCTTTTTAAGCCATGCATCGTATGCGGGCTTAGGAATGGCAGGGGGCTCTTCTGGAAGTGGTTCATTGAGAACATATTCTTTCTTTTCTTGTTTGAGAACAATTCTCACACTACGGTGCCAATCCAAGAAGTTGGTATGGTTAAGTTTTTCTCCTTCAAGGAGAGACCGTAGTGAGGTTTTGTTAGGAGCCGAGTGTGTGTTGTTTGGTGCCATCTACAAAATTTTAACAAGGTTCTATTTAGTAAATTATGATATTAAGTCCTTAATAATTAATACCTTTTCTTGTTTCATAAACTTTAATTAATTAAGGTCTAGAATCCAAGTTGCATCACGAATAAGTGGTTAGGTATCCTTTATTTCGCCTATTCAAATCAACAAGGTAGGTAACGGTTTACCAATTATATCCAAATATAATTTCTAGAGTTATGGGATCCCATTATAACATTTATAAGTTTGGCATGTTTGATCTCATCTATGTCTTGGATTTCTAATGCTTAGGTGACCTTTATCACAAGAGATTTCCAAACGAATCATCCTACTTAAACGGACATGTAGTTTTGACAACTATTAATGGTTAGGTGTCCTTTATCCCATCAATATTGTAAAACTACTTCTTGTATCACAAGAAGACTCCAAGTGGTTAGGTATCCTTTATCCCACAAGGAAATACAAGTGATACATGAGTGTCTTTAAGAAGGACGGCATAGATTCGTATTTTATAAGGGATTTGGATGTTTTACAATTCTAATTTTGAAAAACATATGGTATCATGTAGATTGCATGCATCCAATGAACATGGTACCATTAAATCTTATTTTGTTAATTGGTTCCTAAATCATAAAATCTCCATTTTATTGATTCTTTGTTTGTGGTCAAGATTACAATTAATATCCAATATTAAGTTTGAGTTTGATCACATATATTAGAACCAATTTATAATCCTAAATAATTACCATTATTACTTAGGGTTGGAGTTTGTAAGAGTTTATAAAATCTCCATTTTATTTCTTGTTTCAATCATTTTCAAAACTTGACTTAATAGGTTTTAAAACAAAACCCATTTTAATAAAACCAATTTTTATCACATCTTATGTTTTAAATGTCAACTTTTGAAAATACAAACTCCTTGATGATTATGTTTAATTATCTAGGTTGTCTAGCATGCAAAATCTTATTTTCATCCACAACATAACATAATAAAACATTCAAACATCACAAGCATGCATGGGTGCATAAACACAAGCCAACTAGTTTGATATTTCATGTGAGCCACACATGAAATATCAAGTCCAAACCTAGGGACAAAAGGGCGACAAAAACTCAACCAAATGATCTTCGATTTGGCTACAATTTTGCCAAGCTTCTTATATCACCAAATGACACTTGAACCACCATTTCTTGACATCATAGAGTGAGATGTGAATTTTCTTCTCCCACTTCAAAACTTGCGAAAATCAGGGGCAGCAGGAAGGAAAAATGTGGTTTTTGTTGCATTTTTCAATTCATTCTTGGCCATATTGATGCTAATACTTGTTGAAACTTAATGTATATACTAGATATTAAAGTTACCAATAAGTATATCACCAAATGATCAAGATATGAATTTATAAAACACTTCCAAAACATTTTTGAAATCTGGACAGCAGCTCTTCAGAAAGTGCTGCTGTTGGGTGCAATCTTTTCTTACTTCCTTCTCTTGTTACATTTTGTGAATGAAATAAAATACAACTATTCTAACAATTACAAAATGAATAAAAGAAGTAAATAACTAATTATTATTACAAACCATTTGAATAAAAGAATAGATTACAACCAAATCGAATACAAACACAAAACATGCATCATATGGTCCTTGGCTTGTTTATGCACCATTTTATCACATAAAATCATAAGAAAATCAACACTTTGTTTTTCTAAGGCAACATCTATGTAACCAAATGCATGCATACATAAAATATAGTTGGTTACATAAAATCATAGATTATATATTTGCATGTTGCCAAAGAAGCCATGCATGAAACTTTCATTCAAGAAGATGAACATTCATGGCTTCCAAAAACCAAGTTTATCCAAATAAACTTATTATCTAAACATGCAATATAGCCTTGGCTCTGATACCAATTGTTGGAAATCAAGGTTCATGTAATTAGTTTCAAAAACAAGAGTTTGCAACGGAAGCATAAAATCATGAACACAAATTCCATTTTCAAGAGGATCATGCTACATGCATGTAGAGATAAGATGAAGAACAAACATAGTTTAAGTTCAAGATCATAACCTTTGTTCTTGGGTTTGGTTTGGATGATTTTGATAGCTAGGAATCAAATTAGAATCCCTCTATAGTTGATCCACCACAAGCTTGAACACCCTTGAATGCTAGTTCCACAACTTGCAAGATATGACTCCTTTTCTTATAAAACCAAAAACCAATTTTTGCTAAGAACTTAAGGAGAGTATTTGGCTGATTTCTAAGCTTGAAAAGAAGTACCCAACACCCTCAAAAACTCGGACAACATATACCCACAAAGGAAAAAGAAAACACATGCAACTAGCTTAAAAGAAAGATCCATTTGATTTCTATAATCAAAAGCTAGAAGACACAAAGCATCTTCCTTTTCTTTTAAGTTCTTAATGAATTCTTTTCCTTCCAATATGGCTGATTTTATGATGACAAATGAAGTGCTAGTGGGTTGTTATTATTTATAAAACTTAGATAATAAAAGCTTATAAATAATACATCTTCTTATTTCTTAAATGGGATAACATTTAACCCATAATCATATACATAAATAAACCATCTAAATATACAATCTTAATTGTATAATTATATATATATATATATATATATATATATATATATATATATATATATATATATATATATATATATATATATATATATATATATATATATATATATTATTTAATTTACCAATTAAATTTAAATAAAAGGCTTACTTATAAATCAATTAAATCGTTTAACAATTTAAACAATTTAATTGTTACACTTAATTAATTCATCACATATGAATTACTAATCAACCTTTAATTTTTGTAGTTATTATTATTTACCTCAAATAATAATAACCTACAAGATTAAATTGCAAGTTTAGTTATCATTTGATGTTAAATCAAATTTAACGTTCTAAATGATCAATTTGTGTCAAACTTGTTGTTGGTGTGACCCTATAGGATCATGTATTATTAGTAATATCATTTTATGATCATCCTTGGGCATATAGAACTAACACAAGGGACGAATAAGCTTTGACTCATATACTTATGTCTTTTACTAGTCAAATCATTCACAACAACACGTTTTATAACATCGTGTTACCGATGCGTTTTCGCATTGTCAATGAACAACCGCTTGGTAACACATAACTTATATGTCTCTACTTAAAGATCAAAAGATATTATCGTCTCAACATTGCTCGTGATATAATCCATGAAGCAATCTGTTGAGCGTGGGTTTATCTAATACTTAAATCCATATTTCTAAGTACTCATGAATATTGTAGCAATCATATTGCTATGTCTAACTCCTTAGAGAATCTACAAAACAATTCATGACAGCCTTCATTCATACTTACTCCCTAAAAATATGAGCGACTGTGGACATTTGAATAATATAAAATTACTCAGGAAGTAAACATGCAAAATGAAACACAATAATAAACAATCGACAAAAGGAAGTATCAAATACTCATCAACAAAACTATATTATTAAATCACCAGAGTCAATTACATTTATATTGCAATAAGTTTCAAATCCTATCTAATTACTAAAACTAATATCATCTCTTAATCATATGCGTCGCGCATGCTGATTGTGCTTAATCCTACTCAGAGCCTTTGTCAAGGGGTCTGCAGGATTATCTTATGATGATACCCTCTTTACTAAGAGGTGACCTTCTTCTACTCTATGTCTTATGTAATGGTACTTTCTGTCGATGTGTCTGGACTTTCCATGATCTCTCGGTTCCTTCGTCAAAGCAACCGCTCCTTCGAGATTAGTTCTATGGGCTCCTGAATACTCGGGACTACTCCAAGGTCACCGATAAAGTTCTTCAGCCAAGCGGCTTCCTTTGCCGCTTCACTCGCTGCTATGTACTCTGATTCGCAAGTAGAATCAGCCACCGTCTCTTGCTTGGAACTTTTCTAAGTCACTGCTCCCCCATTCAAAAAGAAAACCTAGCCCGACTGAGACCGACCATTGTCTCTATCTGTCTGAAAGTTGGCATCCGTATACCCGTCAACTCTCAAGGTATCACTACCACCAAGGACTAAAACGAGGTTCTTTGTCCTCCATAGATACTTGAGTATGTTCTTGACAGCTGTCCAATGTGCCCTTCTAGGATTTCCCTGGTACCGACTGACCATGCTCAAGGCAAAGGCCACGTCAGGTCGAGTACATGTCATAGCGTACATGATCGACCCCACTGCCGAAGCATAAGATACCCGACTCATGTCAGCTATCTCCTCATCTGTACTCGGACTCTGAGTCTTACTCAACTTGGCATTACATTGGATAGGTAGCTCTCCCTTCTTGGAATTTTCCATAATAAACCTTTTCAGTACCTTTTCCAAGTATGTACTCTGACTGAGTCCAATCAGTCTCTTCTTCCTATCTCTTAATATTCTTATCCCGAGAATATAGGTAGCCTCTCCTAGATCTTTCATCGCAAAACACTTCCCAAGCCAAGACTTGACATCTTGCAAGGTTGGAATGTCATTTCCCATGAGCAGTATGTCATCAACATACAGCACCAGAAAGGTGACTATACTCCCACTAGCCTTGACATATACGCAGGACTCATCCTCGCTCCTAGAGAAACCAAACTCTTTGACTTTTTCATGGAAACACAGATTCCAGCTGCGAGAAGCTTGTTTCAATCCATATATTGATTTCTCAAGCTTACACACCTTATTAGGATACTTTGCATCGACAAAACCCTCTGGCTGATTCATGTAAACATCCTCAGTCAACTTCCCGTTAAGGAAAGCAGTTTTGACGTCCATCTGCCAAATTTCATAGTCATAAAATGCAGCTATGGCCAGCATAATCCTAATAGACTTTATCTTGGCCACTGGTGAGAAGGTCTCATCATAGTGAATCCCTGGGGTTTGAGTAAAGCCCTTCGCAACCAGTCTTGCCTTGAAAGTGTGTACCTTTCCATCCATGTCGGTCTTCTTCTTGAAGATCCACTTAAACCCGACTGTCTTTCGATCCGGTACGTTGTCAACCAAGTTCCAAACTTGATTGTCATACATGGACTTGATCTCGATGTTCATTGCCTCTTTCCATTTGGCAGACTCAGGGCCCGCCACTGCTTCCCGGTAGTTAGCTGGCTCATCCAGATTTGTCAGTGTCCTATCACTGACAAACGTGTCCCCATCCGTAGTTATATGGAATCCATAAAACTCGGGTGGCATGCTAACTCTACTAGAACGCCTAAGAGGTAAGGATATATTAGTCGGACCAACAGGAACTTCTTCCTCTTGTTGGTTGCTAGTTTTTCCTAAGGTTGCATTATCTGGTGTTTCTTGAATTTCTTCAAGATCAATGGTACTCCCACTGTCCTCTTTGAATATGAGTTCTCTCTCTCGAAAGACTCCTCGTCTTGCTACAAAGACCACGTCCTCCCTTGGTCTGTAGAACAAGTATCCAAAAGACTGTTTGGGGTATCCAATGAAAAAGCACATCTCGCCTCTTTCTGCGAGTTTGTCGTGTGTCTCTCGTCTAACGAAGGCCTCACAGCCCAGACTTTGATATGTGCTAACGAGGGAGATTTCCCTGTCCACATCTCATGGGGTATTTTAGCAACCTTCTTGGTTGGGAAAAGATTGAGGATGTGGGTGGCAGTCTCTAAGGCATACCCCAAGAAGTGGATTGGAAGTGAAGCTCGACTCATCATGGAACGAACCATATCTAATAGGGTTCGGTTACGCCTTTCGGCTACACCGTTCAACTGTGAAACTATTCCACATTCCTTTAGATAGTCTAGGAACTCGATGCTAAGATACTCACCGCCTCTGTCGGATCTGAGCATCTTTATCTTCCTGCCCAATTGATTCTCAATTTCATTTTTTAATTCCTTGAACTTTTTAAAGGTGTCTGACTTGTGCTTGATTAAGTAGATATACCCGTATCTACTATAATCGTCAGTGAAGGTCACATAGAACCGTGTGCAATCTTTTATGGTTGATCTGAAGGGACCACACACATCTGTGTGTATGATGTCCAACATACCTTCACCTCTTTCAAAGGACCCTTTGAATGGTGACTTAGTCATCTTGCGCAAAAAACAAGATTCGCATACATCATCTGATTTTAGGTCGAATGATTCCAACACTCCATCCTTTTGGAGTTGGGCGGGGCGTTTCTTGTTAATGTGCCCAAGACGACAGTGCCACAAGCACGCCTTTTCTACACCACTAGAAGAATCAATATAATTTACACTATGTCCTAAATTGTCAACACATTGTACCGTTTCATACACACCATCACAAGGTAAAGTAGTAAAAATAGAAGCACCATTTTGAAAAACAGAAATAGAACCATTTATATTATCAAAAGAAAACTGGAAACCTTGTCTAAACAATGCATGAAAGGAAATAATGTTTCTTGCCATTTCTGGCGAATAGAAACAATTTAAAAGTTCTAAACAAACACCACTACTAAGCACTAAACTATAGATTTCGAACTTGGTGACAGGCGACGATCTCATGTTTCCCATGACCAGGTTCAATCTACCGTGCTCCACCTCCCTGCTTTCCTTTAGGCCCTGCAAATCAGAACAAATGTGAAAACCACATCCTGTATCAAGGACCCACGAACTGGAAGATGGTGAGTTTTTAGAAATAGTGTATATACCTGCTGAAGACGGCTTCACTTTGCCATCTTTCAAGTCTTGCAAGTATCTCGGGCAGCTTCTTTTCCAATGGCCATTTTCCTTGCAGTAGAAGCAGTCGGCTTCCTTGGGGTTGGCATTGTGAGCAATGCCAGAAGCTTTGGGTCTCGGGTCACTGCTGGATGATCCAACATGTACCTTTTACCTCCAATTCTGATTGGTAGGGCCCTTTCTCTTCTTCCCCTTTCCACCACCAATTGCCAAGACGGGCTGGCTAACTGAGGGTATACTTTTACCCTTCATCCCGTCTTCAGCAGTACGGAGCATGCGATGCAACTCGGCCAGAGTGGCCTGAGAGTTGTTCAAATGATGAGCCAGCGTGAACTGGTCATAAGAACTTGGCAGAGAATTCAGCACTATGTCAACAGCTAAATCCTCATGGACTGGCATCTCAAGCTTTCTAAGCCTTTCCACATATCCCTGCATCCTCTGCACGTGGCTGCAGATGGACTCTCCATCCCTCGGCTTCCCATTGGTGAAGGCTTTGACCACCTCGCGCCTCTCGATGCGCTCCTGCTTGCGGAACTTTTCCGCAAGCTCTTTGTGCATCTCGTAGGGCCAGTAGTCTTCATAAATTCTCTGCAATTCTGGGTTCATAGTAGCTATCATGATGTAAGCCACTTTGGTTGCATCATCAGAATGTTTTGTGTATTGGGCGAGTTCTTCGGGAGTAGCATTATCAGGGTCAATTTCAACGAGCTCGGTTTGTAGAACATACTCTTTATGTTTAAACCTTAGAGCCATCTTGATGTTACGAATCCAGTCATTGTAGTTAGTGTCGTCCAACGTCACTTTGGAGCATAATGACAAGATAGAGGTAACATTGGAGTTAGAGTGGGGGGCGGATTGATCAGCAGAAGACATCTATAAAAGAAGATAGTTTTAATTAGATGTATATAATAATCCTTATAATAACCCAATAACAATTATAAGGCTAGGATCCTATAATAACAATTTACAATCTCGAAGAGGGATGCCGTAATCAATATTGTAAATTTTATAAGGTAGGCGAATGATGATTCAGCCAATTCCACCACGGAAAGATAATATTATTAAAATGGAATTCCTAGTTTCTTTTGAGATTTATTGAACTGTTCAATAGCATGTTTAATCGCGGATGTGCCCCACTGTTTGTGACTGGGATACCGAGGATCACACACCGGGTGTGTATAACCATGCAAATTAGCTTGGTACTCTCAGGGTCAGTTGTCATCTCTAATTGATGTGCCGGTAAACCACAAACGCTCCATCAACAATGACAACACCCGAGAAACCCATTGCAACTCTTTATGAACCCCAATTGGCGTGCCGGTAAACCACACACGCTTCACCAATGTTTCACAAAGTGCAATGTGCAATTTCATGGGTTAGCACCAATTCACATTTTTCCTAAAGTAACTAGATTGGGATTTTATTTAAATTGTTCTAGTACTTTGAATAATATCATTATACTTTTAATGAGATTAGGCGGTCTCATCAAACCCGTTCGGCTAACGACCCTCCACTGATCAGGCGAGCGGCGGATGAGAGTGGACATCCATTAGACCGCCATTTTATAGGCAGTCTCCTTATACCCATTTTATAGATCAGCTTCGTGAATGAGGCCTACTATTGATTTGACTAACCATTAAATCTTATACATATAATATTAACTTTTAATTATAATATATATAAGATGAATTTTAAACCTTTTAAAATGTTTTTGGTTTATCTTTTAATTTATTGGAATTTAAACTATTAAATTTAAAATTAAATTAAACCTTGTAAAATCGATTTAATTATCCTTTAATTAACCAATTAATTAAATTAATTAAATTTTGATATTTTAAACCCTTTAAAAATATTTTAGGATTTATCTTTTAATTTTTCGCCAATTTAAATCAATTAAACCAAATTAAATTAAATCCTTGAATTATCTTTTAATCACCAATTAATTAAATTAATTCAAATGTAGATAGGTTTTACTAAATTAATCAAATTAATTTAAACCTATCTTAAACCCCCTAATTTTCTATTTCAAATAATGGGTTTAAGGTTATCCATTTATTAATCAAATTAAAGTTACCAAAAATAGAATACCTTCTAAAACCCTAATCTTGAAATCGCCAACTAGGAGGGGAGGGGCTAGGGTTTTCAAAACCCTAACCCTAATTTCGATTTAGGCCATATTAGGGTTTAAAGGCTTTAAACCCTAATTTTAAGGATAACAATTATAGCAGTTTAACAAGAAAACAACCAAAAAGCTCTGATACCGCTGAAAGGTTTTCTGCAACTATGAACTAAATAACCTAAGTTCACATGCAACCTATGAGGATCTATTAAACATATAACAAAATCCTAAAGGCCCAGAAAAATAAACTAAAAGAAGAGAATTACAAAAACCAACCTTTTAGTGAATCTTGGAAGCAAAGCAACAGAAATCTCTTGCCTCAAATGCAGTCACACCCAGGAAGCAGGAGGTCACGAAATCTTCAGAGAGAGAGGAGGAATATGGCACAGACTTCTAGGTGCCCAGGGACCCCTATTTATAGTTTCCAGATGACCAGTTGATAAGCCTTTTTGAATTCAAATTAAGATAAGTCTTTATCTTAATAATTCAAACCATAATTATCTCATATATATATATCAATTTCGAAATTTATATATATCCATATATATATTTCGACTTCCACTGGTCACTGTCACACTGCCACTTACTCAACTATTGAATAATTATAGTTTCAGTCCCTGCACCTTTAATTAATTAAATTAATCACTAAATTAATTCCAATTAATTCCAGATTAATTTCTAATTAATTAATATAGTTTCTAATTAATATATTATCACATTAATATGTTAATAAACCATATATTTAATTTCTTATGATTTATTAATCAGATAATAAATCAATCTTTCTCTCTACCGAATTTTCTACCAAACTTCCTGCTATGAGGGCAACCCAAATGGACTATGCTACTATTAATTAGGTAAATACTAATTATTAGTCATGGCTTAGACGCCTAATCCAACACATTGGCTGTAACTCCCGGTTTCACATACAAAGTATACCCAAAATTTCAAACAATAAACACATCGAAAATGGGTATACTAGTACTCAGACCACAAAAACAAGATGTTATAAAAATTAATTACATAGAAATGTCCTCACAAAACCGACTAGGAATTACAAATTATCAACTACAAAGTTGTCTACTCAAGGACAGGCTCTAAGTTGTCCATCTCTCAATCACATGCTTTCCCCTATCACTGCTACAGATATCTGCAAAACAACATACAACTCAAGTGTAAGCTTATATAAAGCTTAGTGAATAATCTCCTTGCTCGATATCAACACAAGATGTGCTAGTATATAGATATATAAAGATATAATATTAACCAATCTTACAACACACTCTAGAAATCTCTCCCAATACATATTCTCATCATTCGCTCTTGTTAATTCTCATTAGCAATTACATATCTCATCTTTTTATCTGAAACCTGCAATTTCTTTAGCTTCACAAACACAAGCTAATTATTAGCAACCATTAACTCAATAGTAAGTACCACAACTAGTACTGGTCATAAACTCATTCATGAACACTCGCATGAACTCATTCTACAACCAACCATACTCAATCTCAACAACCCTCATGGCTGTATAATCCGACTCAAAAACTCTTTAACGCAACCACTCTAAAATCTACTCTGTTTATACAATCAACATGTATATTTTGACTTGACTATTGTTATTCACAGATAATAATTCACTCCACCAGTGGTTACAACCTATGCAGTTATCTCGGCCATAAACCTTATAGCGGTCAGCTACCGAGATTCGATTTAGCGTTTATCGCGGTGGTATAGCGGTGGTATAGCGGGGAGTTTTTTTTGTTACTTTTAGACTATTAATACTACGTAGAATTAATATCACAAAAAGTTGCATAAAATATCACATAAAACATAGATAGTATTCTAATATCAAAAGTGTCAACGTGTCTCAGCAAATCTCTATAACGATCCCGCGCAATATCGCTATATCGGGCTCCTAAATCTCCTAAATCTCGGAAAATCTCGGACAATATCGCTATCTCGGGCTCCTAAATCTCGGCAAATCTCGGACATTATCTGTGAGATTCTCGCTGGCGAGATTACTGACTGAGATTTTGATTTCTATCTCGGCCTAACCCCGCGAAACGCTATCTCGACGCTATCTCGGCGAGATCTCGCGCGATTGACTGTATAGGTTACAACAATAACAACAACATAGCGCACACACACACAGACACACACACACACACACACACATATATATATATATATATATATATATATATATATATATATATATATATATATATATATATATATATATATATATATATATATATATATATATATATATATATCACATGTATCTTAACATACATTAAAGTATATATCTACTCATACTCCATCTCAACAACCCGTATGGCTGTATAATCCGACTCAAAAACTCTTTAACGCAACCACTCTTGAATCTACTTTGTTTATACAATCAACATGTATATTTGACTCGACTATTGTTATTCACAGATAACAATTCACTCCACCAGTGGTTACAACAATAACAACAACATAGCATATATATATATATATATATATATATATATATATATATATATATATATATATATATATATATATATATATATATATATATATATATATATATATATATATATATCACATGTATCTTAACATACATTAAAGTATATATCTACTCATGTACTATAGAGTACTCACCTAGTGGTAGATCAGGACGTAATACACTAGAGCTTCTCGTGTTAGACTCCTTCCTAAATGTATTAGCTGGGTGTAAAACATCACATATCAGGTCTGAATTACTTCCAAACATTCCAACTACTGATACTCAAGCTTAACCATTTGAAAAAGGGTGAAAACCCCCCAAAAAACTACAGTTAGCGTCGCTAACTTATAGCCTTATAGGTTAGCACCGCTAACCTGTCTGGCTCAGGAAATATTCGCGACTTAACTCATTCAGCCACATAAACTCAATAATTTTCATTTCAAATGTCAACGAAAGTACTCTACTATGATATACTAACATCATATATCAATATAATAGATCAATTTCATGAATTTAAACATCTAGGGTTTCAAAAACCCTAAAACGCAAATAAATCAATTTACCTCTTTGATTTATGGATCAAGAACGCAATCATGATGTTAGATTCGATCTCCCTTAGCTCCTATACATTTCCCTTTGATCAGTTTGGTGATATTTGGGTTTTATCGCATCTCGGGGTGTTTAGGATAGTTTCTCTCCCGAAATGAACAACATCAGGATTAAAAGGGGTCTGATCACACAGTTTAGAGTCGTTAATCCCATGGTTAGAGTCACTAACTGTGGCCTCGGGTCCCGTTTCGTCTTACACGACCCGTGTGAACCCACTGCTCACCCCTAATGCATTTCTACACAACCCGTGTGGCCCTGAATGAGTTTCTGCCTCCTCTTACACGACTAGTGTGACCTCCACACGACCCATGTGACCTCGTTTTGGCATTATTCAAGCTCAAACTCCTCCAAAAAGGGTTTCTAACCACACTAACATGTATAACAACCTAAATAATCTTAATCACACCAAGATTAGCACATAAGATTTGCTATAACCCTAGATTAGCAACTCACAAGACGTGCTTAGTAAATAAAAATAACAACTTACTTGCAAAAGCACCATGGTTACGAAACGGGTCTCACAAGTTCTCCCTTCCTTCAAAAGATTCCGTCCTCGGAATCTCTTGGAATAGGTGTGGTTATCGACTAAAAATACTCATTATACAACCACCTCACCTCGTTATCTCACCTCGTTATCTCGAATATTGTGATATGGTAGTATCAGCTTTTTGAAAATGTTATTTTCTATTAATATAATATGAGTTTTAAGTCCCTTATTTCTTAAAAAGAACTAAATATACAACATCGTCTTAAATATACGGTTGGAAATGTGTCATCCTCCAAATTTTCGTTGTCTCCAATGAGTAATGATCAATTGTGGTGATAAACAAAAACTCCTAGATGTAAAAGAAAGTATAATTTTTCAAAATCTTTAAACAATATTGTGTAGCATGTATTTTTATCTCGAACGACTTTGTAATGTTTTGATACTATATATCATAGAATAGATGAAAGAGAGGATCAGGACCTATACATAACGACGAGGCAACATTGATCACATTTAGCCACATGATGAGCTAATTTTAATTTCAACATACATTTGTAATATATATATATATATATATATATATATATATATATATATATATATATATATATATATATATATATATATATATATATATATATATATATATATAGATGTAGGATCAAATACGGATCCTAAATATTGTGCGATCGTAGGACTGAATCACGTCCATTTATGTTTCAAGGATACGATCCGTATTACGAGCAGGTATCCGAATTTGAAATTAAATTATATTTACGGCAATTAATATTTTCAATTGATAACTGTAACCGATAATGATATCAGTCTGAATTCAAATTTGATTACATAGTCAATAGTTCGTTCATAAATCCCGATTGTGTGCTTGTCGTTTGTTTAGATCGTTAAAATCGATCGTACATTCACAGTAATTGTTCATATTGTTCAAGCGTTCGTATCAGAATTCTACACAGGTATGAATTAAAATCTATGATGTTTTAAATGATTTATTTTATGCTAATTTGATTGTGCGAAGTATATAATTGTGACAATTCTGTTGTGCGAAGTATATAATTTTGACAATTATCTTCGTATGTTTTGTGGTATGAATTTCATTCTCTGAGAATGGTGATATGTTGTGTAAAACGAAGTTAATTATCTGAGAATGGTTTATAGTTTTATTTGGTTGTTGTCATTCTAAGAGAATTTATCTAGTTGCAACAACTCAAGTGGTGCTGTAAAGACATCAGCAAGGGCATTATGGGAATTTGGAAGAACAGGAAGAAATGGAGTAACTCTCTTCGGGCAATGCTTATCTGCCCATTTTTAGGCACAACTTTTTTCTTATTGTCATCCCACTTAAGAGAAATACTTGAGTTTATATTATAATCACGATGAAGCTTCTTTTTTGCTTTTTGAATCTCCCAAGAAGTGTGACAAATGATATTGCTTGATTTAGACCACTTATTCATCTGTAAATAGCATACGTCTCCATAATAGCACATGTTAACTAAAACTTAATGATTATTGATTTTTGACTTAAAAAACTAATTAACTGGATGACCAAACAGCTTACTTCAAGACTCCGAATTATCGGAAAAACTTGACGAACTCAACACATGTGAATAATAACTAATACTTGCATTCTTTTGGTTTATCTAAATAGCTAACTGCTTGTGAAGTAGTCTCTAAGAATCGTATTATGTCGTCGGTTTCTTTTTTGTATTCTTTAAGAATCGTATTATGTCATGGGTTTTTTTTTGTTTTAGTATCACATTCTCTAAGAATGTGTATGACGGAGTTTGTATATATTTTTCATAGTAGGCGTATTCTTGAAGATTGATTTTTGTTTTAGTTTTTCCCAATCAATTAAAAGTATATATTGTACATATTCTTTAAGAATTTCGTTTTTGTCCAAGATACTATTCAGATACAAAAAAATTATTCGAGTACTACAAATATGAATAATGCATTCTTGTAGAATTTTGTATTTGCAGGGAACATTCATTCTCTGAGAATGCTTAGTTTACAGAGTATTTTTAATAACTAAACTTGAGCATATTCTCAGAGAATTTTGGATTCTTAGAGAATTTTCAATAACTAAACTTGAACATATTCTTAGAGAATTTTGGATTCGTAGTATTCATTCTCTGAGAATGGTTAGTTAACAGAGTATTTCAATAACTAAACTTACTGTGTTTGTGTATTTAAATTTAAAATAATCTTTATTCTCTAAGAATGCTTAGTTACTAGAGTATTTCCATAACTAAATTTACTGTGTTTGTGTATTTAAATTGGAAGTTTCCTTCAATCGCGAACTTGTTCTTCGTTGTGACATCTTCTCTTCTGCAAAAGTTGGTTTCTTTTTTCTTTGTTGGTATGGAAGGTTACGAGAACAGTGATACAATATACGATTGTGTTTTCAATCTTCGTAATATTTATTAACTGTTAATAAGATTGTGTCCTGTGATTGTAGCTTTTTTAACGTAATCGTTTCCGTAGTTATAGGCATCACAATTTTACTTATATACCCTTACACGGTCGTTTTTTTAAGAATGCGAATTATTGTTTTGATTTATTTACGGAAATGCCACCATCATCACAACCACTCATTTTTGCAATCTAATGGTCTAAGATTAGTCTTACAATCACACAATATTTATTATTCTCATTTAATACTATATATATATATATATATATATATATATATATATATATATATATATATATATATATATATATATATATATATATATATATATATATATATATATATATATATATGTATATATATAGGGCGAGGATCAAATATATCCTGACAAGTATTGTCTAACCTTGAAACTTAATATGGACCACTCATTTAAAACACATTCTTTTAAGAATGACTTATCTGTTCATTTAGAATATTGTTGTTTTATGTAAAATATTTTCATTCTTTCTAGAATTGTTACAATTTTTGTAGATTCTTATTGGTGTTATGTAAATTTTTCAGTAATTTTTTCATAACTGAAACAATTCATTACGAGAATGAAATCTGATGGCCAGGATTTGGTTACAAGGTAACACAACAATTGTCATTATTATTATAACCTAGCCCTATATATATATATATATATATATATATATATATATATATATATATATATATATATATATATATATATATATATATATATATATATATATATATATATATATATATATGTTCAAATGGGAACCATTAAAAGATTGAAAACTAAAAGAACTAATTCAAGCCACACATTTTTTGATCTAATGGTTATGAGATTTGATCGTCTACAACGCATCAAGGGCCGAGATCACGGTTCTTAACTCTTTAATGGTTCTTATTTGAACCCTTCCCTATATATATATATATATATATATATATATATATATATATATATATATATATATATATATATATATATATATATATATATATATATATATATAATCATTTTTCAACAACATATTTATTCTATAATAGAATGACATTCAACCCCCTCATTGTATAAATTTATAATTTTGGATATGAACAAAAATGACCATATTTTGTAAAGTTCTGTCACAAAATTACCATATCTCCAACAAAAAAAAAACAAAACAAAAAAAAAACAATGTAACCATAGAGTTCGAAAATCCACATTTTCGAACTTTTTTTTCCGATTTCCAAACTCCATAAACATATAACAAAATGCCCAACATTTTTTACAAATTTATTCTCTCTTTTTAGTTTTTTTTCCGTTGGCATTTTAATTGAAAATGTGACGTGCAGAATAAGATAAGTCCTAGTACTTACAGAGATGAAGATAATTTAAAATAGTAAAATCCCACTGCTAATGACCACCAAAATGATCTTCTAACATTTAAAGGAGAAGAACCGTGATTCCTAACACCGTATGTTATGGGAAAACGATGAGTTTTGTTAACCAGGTCGTTTCTCATTGATCATGCAAATTTCCTCTAATTTCGACACCAAAAACCAATTTGGCGGATTTGATTATGACATTGTCATTTTTCAATCCTACTAGTCATCATCTCATCAAGAATTACACACATAACTTCATAAACTGCACCACATATATGAATAACATGTTCTAAATTCAAAGGATAAATATGTTCGAAATATATGCTCTTGCAAATAACAAGTTCAAAACCCATAGGAAGAACATGAAGAATATGTTCGAATTTCATACTAGACTATCTAAAGCAAGATCAATATTGGGATCTTAGGATCCCGAGTAGGAACTTAACATCTTATACCTATCTACTCTCACGCTTTAAGCATTGCATATTGCAAAAAACCAGAAAATTCATCCATTCAACTCGAAACCAAAGCAATGCATATCGCAAATAGACTCTTAAAGCATCTACACTTGATTTATTCATCTCGATGTAAGTGAATCATCATACTCATTTCAGTCCTTTGTTATCATATGTCTTTAGTTGTACATCGATGTACAATGAACTTGTTTTTTTCGTTTAAGATGTTTTTTGCTAAATTTTTGCGGTTTGCAAACTATAACCGCTCAATTATACTTAAGAAGTTAAAGTTGATTCCTCAATCGATTTATTAATCAACATCAGTTATAATGAGTACTCGGCTTAGTTCAATTTGATAAGATCTTCTGAGCATGATCCAATCGTACAATCACGATTTTGCAAAACGTAAAACAGCTTTAAGTAATATCCTGATTTTGATAACCTTGATTTCGATGATCGCCCTTATTATTTTTACTAATTAAATTAACTTATTAAATATGCAAGCTACGTATACTGCAATATTTTTGTTATTTTATTATTTTAACTACATAATGGATACAATAATACCAATATAAACTATTATGTATGCTTATAGGACTCAAAGCTCTTGAACAAATGTAAAAGAAACTACACCATACAATACAAAAACACATATTTCATAGAAAACATTTACAAACAAAAGTTAAATTAATTTTTTGAGAAAACAAACCACACAAACCCAAACAAATCCAAGTTATTTAAAACCTTAATGTACTAGTCACAATGAATTATCGATAAAAAAAAAAACCGAAAAAATAAAATAAAAACATGAACATAAAATGAACAACGTCAACGAGCACTTACGAGAAACGGATGTTGGCAAACTCCACATTCTATGGTCTCGGATCCCGAGCTAGGAA
This sequence comes from Cichorium intybus, assembly GCA_023525715.1. NCBI lineage: Eukaryota > Viridiplantae > Streptophyta > Magnoliopsida > Asterales > Asteraceae > Cichorium > Cichorium intybus. Next base: position 114,070,770 of record CM042014.1, on the reverse strand, counting down.
CTTGAACCTGTAAATATCATTAATTTTTTATTATATATTTATGAAATTAAATAAATTAATTAATTAACGGAGTTTGGAAATTATTTTTTTTTAAACCTGTAAATGGACTGTACAGGTTGGACAGGCAACTTCTTTCATCCGTTTGCTTGAAACTTCAAACTTGGAACCTTTTTAATTTGTGGATTAACAGAAATTATTGTTAGTTGTAGGGGTATTTTTGGAAATAAAAAATGTTGATAAAATATGATGTATAAAGATGATGGTTAAATAAACGGGGTGTGTAACAAGGGATGATTAATATTTAGTACCTGATGATGATTTGTGATTTCTTTCCAACTCCTCCTGTATGAAAATGTAAAATATTATTTATGTAAAAAAAAAAAAAAATGGATCAGAAATTGATTCTATAGTATTTTTGTTTGATGAATCAAGGACTTTATAATTGATTTATATATCTTGATCATTCATAAATTATAATACTTGTTTAAATATTACGATTGATAGAATATAAAAATAATTATTATTAGAATACATAATTTATAAATAAAAATAGATATTTGATTTAATTTGATAGAATAAAACTTGATATGGTTCGGACATTCAAAAGTAAAAATTACAAAATACATACATTTAAATTATTAATACTAAATTGATATAATCAAGAATTATATTTATAAAATAATAATTAAATTTATAATTGACCTGAAGTTTCTTTGCAAGATCTTCATGACTATGCAATCCAGAAGATCTGGTAGCAGCAGATTCTTTTGCACTGTTCAAACGGTGAGTAACCTCCAACTAAAAATAAAAATAAAAATAAAATGATATTTATTCATAATTAAATTAAAACACAGATATTATTATTTTTTTAATAAATGAATAATACCATGCAACGATCACAAACACGAACTTGAGGAGCATTTTCTTCTGATGTAAGAGCAACTCTTCCATGGGTACATTTGTCACAAAATATATCTCCACAGTTTCGACAATGATGCTAAAAATAATAAATTAAAAATTAAATAAATAAAATTGTTTCAATGAATAAATCACAAAAATAGAGAATTTTACTAACCTTTCTATTGAAAGCACTAAAGTCCGTTCCACAACCAGTACATTTAGTAACAGCTTCATCGGGTACCTACAAAAAGTTTATTAAGGTTTTATATTCATCATTTATGTTTTTATTTTTAAATTTTCCATTTTATAATTTTTTATGTTTCTATACTTTTAATTACTTCCAATAATGTCATCCTACTTTTATTTCTTCCTATTACAACAATTTCATCCAAATATAAATCAAGAGCAAATAACAGTTTTGGTCCCTGTGGTTTACACCAAATTACAATTTTGGTCCTAGTTTTGAAAATCTTGCACCGGTGCCCGGTGGTCCCTGTGATTGCTGAATCTTTCATGTTCGGTCCCTGTGGTTTCCAAATCTTTCACTTTTGGTCCCTTCCTCTGTTACCATTTGTATAAACCTCAGGGACCAAAAGTGAAATATTTGGAAACCACAGGGACTACCGGTGCAATATTTTCAAAGCTAGAACGAAAACTGTAATTTGGTGTAAACCACAGGGACCAAAACTGTAATTTACTCATAAATCAATTTTAACGGCTATAATTGAGTAAATTTTTCGTAGTATAATGCCAAACTGAGAAAAAAAACAGAAAATACATATTTTTAAAGGAAGTACAAAATGTAGCATGGTATAATACAGAAATAAACGAAAGTACATTGCTATTTTTAGCATTTAGTGATTAAGAAAAAAAAAACTATTTATTTCAGTTAATTTTTCAAAAAAAGTAAGTAAATATAAAAATAACTAGTACTTACCCAATGATCTTTTTCTTCATTCGGAGGTTTAATTATATTCATCCAATCACCCAAACCTTTTTTCTTTTCATTTGACTGTTCAATCACTTTAACAGTATCAGCAGGACGACTTCTTCCACCCATTTCTTTAACCTATTTTTATTAAAATAATAAATAAATAAATAAATAAACTAAAAATGAATCCAAGAACACAACCAGTAAACTCAATTTATGAATAAAGTAACATAAAAATAAGGACTTTCTTTCGAAAAACAATAATATTCCTCACATACTCAAAAGGGTTTCAAGAAAAATAATTAAAAGATTATAAAAAATTAAAGAAATTAAAATATAAATAAATAAATAAAGAACCTGGATTGTTGCAGCTGTAACTGTGTCCAACAATGTGTTTGTGGTGTAACTATTGGATTGCAGTCTTATACGCCTTGGTTCAATGTCTACAGAACTTTTGGACCAAAATGCAAAAGTAGATGAATCGTACACCTACAAAAAAATACAAAAATAAAAGAAAAAGAAAATTGTTAATTTGTAACAAAGTAAAAAGTTACAACCATAAAGGTTAAATGAAAGAAATAGTAACGTACATCTTATTCCTAATAAGAGAAAAAAATGAAAGTACAATGCTGTTATTTGGTAGTTTTTCAAAGTACGATGTAAAAATAAGAGAAAGATTGAAAGTGTAATATTGTAATAGAAAGGAATGAAAGTAGAATGCTATAATACAAGAATAAATGAAAGTATGTTGCTATTTCTTGGATTTAACATCGAAGAAAAAGGATTAAGAAAGAACATACTTCACATCTTGTAATTGTATCAAGAGGATATATTCTCAAAGTCCGACTTGTAGATGGATCAAGCATTCGGATACCATCCAATCCAATCTGAAAAAAAAAAACAAGGCATTCAGATTCATAATATAATAAAATTGGGAAATAAGGTAAAAAAAATCATGTATTTTCACATACAAGATTATAGAGATAAAAAAAATAGAAGCTAAAACATAATCCAGAAACGAATTAACACAGAATTGTAATAAAAAAAATACTATTACATAACTAATACCAAGTTGTAAATAAAACTTGATAGGCCACTCTTGATTATAATATTATGTATTTATTATAGAATTCTGACAATATATATCTTCTACACATGTAACTATAAAACAGTATTTTTTTTACATATATTGGTTATTAACTAGGAAATTGCTGTGTATATATGCATAACCGATGATTAATAATGTTAATTATGCTAAAGTTATTGGACCAGAAATGAAGATTTTATATGATGTAATTGATGAGATTACGAAAGTATAAATATAAGTAATAGGTCAATTTCTGTAAAAAGTGAACAGGTCTGTTATTTGATTATGAACTTATTGAAAAGTATATTTTTAAACAAAAGATTAACTGAAATAATTTAGTTTACGTGCAAATTAACCGACCTTTCCGTTTCAAACACACTAAAAATTTTCAATTTTTGAATTTGGGTAGTACATTTTTACAGACAGTACTAACAGATTCTAATTTTTGTCCATTTTGGGCAAAGTATTTTTGTCATTATAATATTATGTACAATACATGACATCAACAAAATCTAAACTTTTTCATCCATTGATAATGATAATGATTTATTTATTTTAACTGTTGTATTGCATCAACATTTGATGGTCAAACCAGTTATATAATTTTCTGTATGTTGTTTTCCACAAACTGAAAGGAAAATTGACCTGAACTACATCAGTATCATATCATGTCCATTTAAAAATATGTTAAATGTTGCAAGTAATATAAGAATTCTAGAGTATTTTCAAAGTATATAAATACACCCTAGAAGTGTTGACCGTAAAGAAACAACATTTGATGATGATCAAAATTGCATGCCAGAATGCATATCAAATGATCAATTCTAATTTCTGAATCAATCATAAGCAAAAAGCAGAAGAACATATTGAATGCTGATGATGACTAGTATTATGACATGATGCATAAAATTTACTCTCAGAGAAGCCATCAAAGACAAACATACATGGCATCAAGCAGAAAGATTGATCAGCTAAAAAGTATATAAAAATTAGTTTCACCGTACCTGGCAAAGAACATCCATGGTGCTCTGACCACCACTTTCAGCCAATAACTTTACCCTGAACTTCTGTACCCCGCCCTTAACATCTTCCCGTGTTTCAGCCTTTGGTACAGCCTTCACAATCTTGGGAGACGATACTGATGGAGAGTCCTTACCGGGTAAACCAATAGGCCGCCCAAAATCATCAAAAATCACCTGTTCCTTCCAAGTAGAAGACTTTGGAGCAGTACCCCTAGAACCATAAGGTTCAACTTTACCACCTTGATAGGCATAAACACCATCACCATACCCATCACCTCCATATCCGCCACTTGGTTCGAACCTAGACATCCCCACATCCGGTCGCTTCCCATAATAATCAACAGCCCCACCCCCGCCCCCTAGATCCGATGTGCTCCTACCGTAATTACCACCATATCCAGTCTCATATGGACTCTCGTATACGGGACCTGGAGCCTGACTAGGAACCGGCGATGGATTAGTATACAGAGACGATGAGTACTGAAAGCTTGAGCTATGGTTCACAGGGACAGAATTGTGAGGAATCGAAGATGCCGGCGGAGAGGGGTAAGTGGGAGGCGTCTGATGATGATCATAAGGCGGATTATAAGGTTGTTGAGATTGATACGGAGTATGCGATGCTTCAAATTGGGGGAAACTTGAGGGTTGTGGATTAGGGTTTGGAGGGGGAGGAGCGTAAGACGGGGCAGTGGGAGGGAGAGGATCGGGATTCTGTTGAGGGTAAGGAGGATAGTAATCGGAGGTTGGAGGATGGTAGTTGGTGGTGTTGGTGAAGGGAGGTGCGGAAGCGTAAGTTAACGGAGGATTGTGGAGATCGGTGGTGATGGGACTAGGGTTAGGGTTTTGAGGGTAATTGTGATAATAGGGAGTGGAGGAGGTGTAATCGCCTTGTTGCATGGTGGTTGCCGCCGGTGACGGTGGTGGATGGTTGATTGATTGATTGATTAATGAATGATGAAGAAGAGGGTTTTCTTGTCGAGGTAAACGATGATCGATCCAGGAAATTGAGGAAGAAGTAACGCAAGATGATGTGTCCAAGTCAAGTTGAAAAAAAAGAACATAAACATATTACTATATTTATCTCGAGAATCTTCACTAAATATTGGACAAATTAGTGAATACATACTATTTGGAGAAATTGTATTTATTTCCACTTTTTGTTCCTACTCATCTTAATATTCATATAAATTGTGACAAGTGTCACATTTAATAAAATAAATAATATTTTAAGACATATGTCACAATTTCACATGGGTAGGAACATGAGTAAGAATAAAAAGTAGGAAGAAATACAATTTCAATATATGTTGACAAAAGCCACAACTTTAGTCCCAGTTAATTTTTTTATAAACTTGATCCATGTGGTTTCCAAAAATTGCAAGGATGGTCCTTTTTGCTCACTCCGTCAAATTTCAGTCGTTAGGTTGTATCACATGCCCCTCTGTTGGAGTAATTTTTTCTTTTCAGGTTAAACACTTCCATTTCTTTTAAAACACATGGACTAATAATATTTTCGTCCTTACCTCTCTTTATCTCTCTTCATACGAAATCACATAGCTTGAAGAAGTGAGGAACAATGGTGAACTGTCCGTGTGGAAGCATATTCGTGAAAGTAACCTCTTGGACGAACCTCGATCCTGGCAGAAATTTTGGTCTCGATTATCGAAATAGTTCAACTTGTGGGTTTATCTGTGAGCGGGGGAAACGATGTGTCCTAGGGTTGTAAAGATCATTCTTGCAAATTGATCTTAAGTTTATGGGTTAATTACGTACCTTAGCGCCAAATTTGAAAATACCACTTACCTCCACATTGGGGCACGTGTTTTGACGACGGTTCCGGAAGAGCAAACATTTATTTGTATCTATAGTTGATGATTTGGAGAGTGAATTTTCATTTTTCTAATTAAAACATATGCAACAGGAAAAAAAGGTTTTACTCCACTACGAAAATACACAATCACAATTCGTTAACATTCAATATATGTTTAATGACAAAGCACGATATTTGCTTGATCATATGTTCAATGACATTCAACAGTTCTATGCCGTGGATGATGCAACACCCCACGTTGGGCCATTTGAATTAATGATTTAAATCAATATTTTCAAAGTATTGCAGAAACATTAAAGTCTCTTAGAAATATTTGCTAATAATGCTCACAAACACTCAAGTCTTTAGCATTTAAAATGTTTATAATGCCAATTTAACAGTGTGTACAAAGTAACCAAAAAGTTTAAAGTAAACCTTACATACATCTTATATTATAATTTACACCTTTTCTAAATATCCAATACAGTTAATGTATTCGACTTTTACTAAGTCTTCTCAAATTAAATACATGTCAAAATACAATGTTAGACTTGAAAAGTCTATTGAATACTCTCGAAATTCAACTCTTAAAGGATCTTGTAGAAAACCAAATACTCTAAGCCCATAGTCAACATTGCTACATATATTTTAAAATATCAAACTCTTTCACTTTATTCAAAATATAGAGAATAAAACATTATATAGATGATAGCATTGTTAACACTTTAACTCATAACACCACAATGATATAGATGATAATATTGTAACACTTTAACTCATAACACCTCATCTACCACAATGATATAGATGATAACATTGCAACACTTTAACTCATAACACCACAATGATGAAACATTGAATAGGACCAATAGGTATGAAGAAAGTTATCAATCAAGATAGAAAATATTACAAGTTTTGTTCTAATAACATCCATCACATTGTTTCACATTTTTTAGTGTGTTCTAAACGACATCCATGACAATCTAAGTTTGGGCGAGACAAAATATTACAATTTTTCTCTCAATAACATCCATCACCTTGTTTCACCTTTTGAAGTGAGACAAAATATTGCAAATTTTGTCCCAATAACATCTATGGTATTGTTTCTATCTTTTTGGGTGGGACAAAATATTACTAACATCCATCCATCAACATTGTACCCACCTTTTTGAATGAGGCAAAATATTACAAATTTTTAATCCAATAACATCCATCTCAGTCCAAGTCTAGTCAGCGTCTAACGCCTGCCAAACGTAGTACAATATATGTAACAAACAAACAAGAGCAACATATCAAAAAAAAAAAAAAAGTATGAAGATAGCATCATACATTTGATCACTTTGTTATAATATAAGCAATCAAGATATCACCATTATTATTTTTCAATCCTCTTTCTAATTGTTCCCCTTTAAATTCTCATTTATGAAACATTAACAAAAAGATCAAAATATATAGCGCGATCACGAGCAATTACGCTTCTTGAAAACTTGTGCCCCGATTAGGCTTCATTTCATTCTCCATTCTAGTGAACCATTCGCCAATACGCGTGTTCTCCACCATATCCTTACCCGATTTAAGGTACCGAATAGGCCTCAATACACCAAACACTGCAAGATCAGCTAAATTTGGTTCCGAACCTCCTACATAGTATTAAAAAGATTGCACACATCATCAATTGATCTGGCTTTAAAAGAAAAGACAAAATACCAAAAAATGAAAAAGAAAAAAAGAAATTCTACTTTTGACCGTCTAGAAAGACGGTCAAATCATTATTCCATCTTTTGACCAAATCATTATTCCATTTTTGATACCATGTTTTAATATGGGAAGAAAATACAGAAAAACACAACGTACTTTCACAGTTTTATTGACTAGGCCATTGAATTATTATTATTTTAATCAATTTCACGACTGAACTATTATTATAATAATCATAAAGAACAACAGTTTAGTGGCTAAATCAATGAAATGGAGAATGTATGTTGCGCTTTTCGGTATTTTAATCTTTTTTGAAAATTGGGTTATCTAGAAAATGGTTTTTTTTTTAACAGAAAACCAGATTATAACGGTTTAACCACTACAGAAAATATTAATGCGATTATATCGATAAAATGGTGACAGTACAAGTGTTTTTCTGTATCTTTTTAATATGCAAAAAAAAAAAAAAAAAAAAAAAACCACCGTACTTTCACGTGTTTTCGATTGCATACCACACAGAGCAAATTATCAATGTTATATGTATATTTTCTCAAAACATTAATATGACCAACTCTGTAAATCTATAAATTTAACATCCCAAATTTGCCAGATGCTTTTCCTCTTTTCCAAAAAAATAGAAATAAAAATAATAACATCCCACAGTTAACGGAATAATGACTAGGCATGCTGAATAAGCAACTTGCTATATGTATTTTACTTTCATATTTATTTTGATAAAATACATATACAAAATTATAATACTAAATATAAATGTGATATGAAGAAAATTATATATTATATAATAGGTAATAAATTTCTGTTACTAAAAATCTTTGAAACATGCCTACTCTTTTTTGACAAATTTGAATCCATATCTAGTTTTCTAAATATGACTATTCACAAATGTGTTAAAATTAGATGCAAGAAATAGCATCCTACTTTCATTCAATTTCATTACAAAATCGTATTTCTTTCCAATATTTTTTCTTATTAAAGCATTGTACACTGAAATGAAAGTAGGATGCTATGGTTAACACATCAACGAAAGTACGTTGCTATTTCTAGCATTTAATCCTTTCGAATCATGTTATAGAAATAATAGAAGACAAAAAAGTTTAAAAATAATAAGAATTTATACAAACCTAAATATTGTCTGCCATTTAAAGCATCCATCCATGTTTCTGCAGCTTTATACAAGGCTTCACGTTCGTTAATAATATTATGTCTTTTTTTAAGCTTTTTTGATACAAAATACATGGCTGCAGCTCCACCATACTTTGCCACCAGCCTTTCAGTAAAGCTGAAATTACCTGAAAAAGTAAAAAAAAAAAAAAAAAAAAAAAAAAAGTTTAATTGATTTTAAAGAATTTTATTGCCCAATGTTATTTGTTTTTTCTTTTAGTTGAAAAATCAAGTAAGATTAAAGAAAAACAATATTTGATTGTGTCTATTTCTTTTCTATGTATGGAAAGTTTCAAAATCATCATATGAGAATTACAAGATTTGTCATTTGTGTCGGGAAAACAGGAACTTAACGTTTCATTTTTGTCATAATTAAATAAAGAATTTATATAATCTAAATAAAAATAAGGGGAAATTACAAAAGAACATAATGTTTTGGGCAATTTTGCGGTTTAACCACTAATAATTTTTTTATTTTTTTTGCAAGTAAAAAGTTCCGGATATTCTTCCAAATTAACCATTTTGATATGTTATATCGGGTCAAATTCACAATTTGAAAAAAAAGTCTTGTTAAACTTTTATGGTTTGATTGAAAAAATAAAGTATGCATGATTAAACCACAAAGTTGCCCATAATATAATGGTTATTCTGTATCTTGCACTAAAAATAATTGAGTGAAGTTTTCAATATTCTTGTTTTTTGGTGTTAGCAATGATAATTATGTGTGGGAATTCCTAATTATTTTAGGTTACGATTTCTTGGTTAATTTTTTAATCATATTAAAGAGCAACACAAAATCCCTGATTATTTTGTCTTTTGAAAAGAAACTATGCTTGTTAATATTATTTAATTATCAAAAATATTACCATGGCTAGTGATGTAATCAAAAGATTCAATAGCTTCAGAGGGACTTCTGTATATATTTGGTGATAAGACATGCACCAAGTGGTTGTCCACCCACCTACAACAAAAGTTTTAGTCAGATAAGATGAATTGATAAAGGAATGGAATAAACACGGTAATGGAATTAGTCATTCCATTCCATTATCATGAAAATGTAATAAGTTTTCATATCAGCTGTTTAAATTATATGTAATACAACGTATGATTACATTCCAAGTTCTCATTAAAATCTCAAGATAAGATTGTAATAAAAAGTTTTGCTTTTAGAAATAAAATTGTATTCTGATCAAAATCTTGAAAATATAGAAAAAAGATTTGTGTTATTGAAAACTACATAAATAAAAATCGGTTACTTTTAGAATTAAGTCATTAACATAATGGATGGAATAGTCCATTCCATTCCATGATCCACCACAAACAAACAAGCAAATTTTTTCTCGATTACCATGGAATGGACAATTCCTTTCCTTCCCTGATTCCATCAAACCAAAAACTATAAAGTGTCATACCCACGCCACTTTTGAGTTTCTTCATTTTCAGAGACAGAGTCAGGATGCATCCTTTGAAACATTTTATCAATAATATCTGTCAAAATCAATCAATATTGTCTTCAAGAATTATTTTAAGAAGAAAAAAAGGAGCATTAATAAACAAACAAATTTTAGCTATATAGCTCATATAGACAGAAAGTTTAAAACCTGAAGAGTCGACCATTTGTTCACCATCCACCATCAATATTGGCACCTTCTTGTAATCGGACCATTTAATTTCTTTTTTGTTCATGGGATTAACCTCCACAATTTTGTATGGAATGTCATGATATTCAAGGAATGCTGTAAATATCAGAAAATCTCCAACTGAGTAATCTAAAAAATTTTGATGAAACACATAACAGACACAACATATAACAATCAAACTGGATAAATCAGTAAATCGTACTTCATCCACTTAACAAAGAGATAAACTTTGATTTGTGCAATATGATATAAAACCCTATGAATTGATATGAATTATAACATTTCTGATATCAAGCTATACAAAATGTAACAAGTCGATCATGAATGTTCGTCTTTTGATTTAGGGAAAATTTTCAATGCATAGCACAAATTTTGTCATCGTCAATGGTAGAAACGCCAAACAGACACTTTAAAATACTCAAATATGTAAATAATTTGTAAAAAATACATAAAACGAAGCATAATATGTTATTAGGCACAAAACAGGGATCATAATCACCTTTAACCTTGTTACAGAAAGGGCAAGCTTGGTATTGATATAGAACGACGTCTTTAGGGGCGTAATTCGAGTTAGAATGCGGTAGATCTTTGTCGTGGAGCTCTCGAGCTGCTGAGGCGACAGACGAATAGGAAAGGTTCCCGTGGGTGGCCTTATCGAGCGTTGAGAAGCAGTGAGAGTGGGGTGCGCAGGAATAAGTGCTACTCCTGCTACCAAACAAAACCGTCTGAAAATTTATCGGGCGGCGAGACGTAGCGGTGGTAGCGGAGGTGGAGAAGGACGCCGCCGCACGGGCCGTGGTTGCGAGGCGGCTGAGTTTCCTCATCGTTGTTGCCATGTTACCGGCGGTTCTAGAAAGTCAGGGCTTTTTAGGAGCGATGGGGAGACGGACAACTATGCACTTTGCCGTTAAACCCTTGGGGTGGAAGGTTGATGTGTGTAAAAGAACAACACTTTCAAGATGTTTTAATTATATTTTACATTACAAACTACATGAATGTTTAGAACAATTGATAAATGTATGATGTTAAAGTTAATTAATTAATTTATTAATTATGTAATAATAAAATTTAGAGCAAATTACATTTTTGGTCATTTCATTTGCATAAAATCATAGTTTTGGTCTGACTATTGAAAATTTGATATGTCTTTATAGTTTCTAAATCTTCCACCTCTAATCTAATATAAAATAAAAAGATCTTCTTATCCTCTCCAATTTGTTTGTTCTTTTTCTTTTTATTATTTTATATATTTTGATAAATAAAAACCGATATAATTACCCACATACCTCCATCGTTTCTCGTTCAACCTCCCTACCCCTCTTTAAAAACAAAAAATAATCATAATATACTCTCATTAATCAACTGTCTCCTTCGTCTTCATCTCACCACCATCCACTATGGCAACCACCACGACCGCCCACCATTGCATACACCCACTGACCCACATACCCTTTCCTCGCACCTTTTCATTCAAAGAGGTTATCTCTCAAAATCTCCACACCTCTCGCTGAGTCGTTTCACTAAGGAGCAAGGATGGCGACGGAGAAGAAAGATCAGCCATTTCATTTTTCTTAACGAAGAGGTTCGTAGATTAATCTTTAGATATTTGGTCTTTTAGTAATTGCCAATTATTTTGTGGTTTTAAAGGTAGGGTTTTGTCGATCGTCTCAAACAAATGAGATTTTTTATAGATTACGTACATACCAGAACGTGGTAAACCATATCTCGCAGTATGAGGAGGCTTAATCAAGAAAGTATCCATGTATCGCAGTAGGAGGAGGCTTAATCTAGAAGGATAACTTCGTTGATGGAAGGCTTAGTAGGGATATATGTATAAGATATTTGATATGGTTCTCTTTTACCTAAAAGATTGTTTATGACATAGTCCCGTTTAAAATTAATGGAGTCATGATCGAATAGTTAGTATCAATTTTGTATTTAAATACTTCAGGGTTTTAACATTCAAAACAAAAAAAGTTGAAGCGGGTAGCAGCAATTTCTATCTTTAGTGTTTATATGCTATTTTTATATAAAGTAATTTGTTATAAACTTGTGTTAATGTTCATTTCCTATCTTGAGGAGGTAGGTGAGCTCTATTCGGAAGAATCAAGTCGATATGGTTTTAGGGCTTGGAATTGTTTCCTCTTAACAATGTTTTATTCTAACTTATCAAGTGAAATTTATTTGAGTACGACATGTAATATTATTGTATCATTTGTGTCTTGCGTCTAGGAGTTTTGGGCTTAAAATGATAAAAATATAATTTTTGAAAAAAGTAAATGAGTAATCATGATTTAATGAAAATAAGTTTAATGGATCATATTATGATTAGAAATGTAATTTAAAGAGCCAAAGTAATGACGTAATGAGTGATTGGAAGGTTAAACTCCCTTTTTGGACCCAAGGTGAGAAATTTGGATGAAGAGACTAAAACTGACAAGTTGGCCAAACGTTGTATATCTAGCTTTGACTAGTCCAGGACTTGGATGTTAAGGAAATTATAGAGAATGATTGGAGTGAAACTTGGAAGCTAGTTGACATTTTTCAAAAGTTGGTGTGTTTAAATGGGTGGGGAGATTCCCCAATTAGCCAAAAGCTACGTTTAAAGAGGAAAAAGAAGGTCATCTCTACATTTCTACGATTTTGGGTGAAGATCATTATTGTAATTCAATTCTCTTCATTTGCTTAAGGATTCTTGAAGCTTTTTGGTAAGAACTTTTCCGTTTCTAGTTGAAAACCCACATTTGGGTTTGGGAATACATCAAATCCGAGTTTACCACTTGATGGAGAAGAATTCTATGATCCCGAAGGTTGGATTAATGTTCTAGTTCATCAAGTGATGACTATCCAACCCATGGATAGCTTGAAATCACTTCTAATGGAGTTGTGATCCATATGAACCTTAGAAGTTGGGTTTATGTTGAATCTATGATATATCTAGTATTGGATTGATCATTTGGCATTTTTTGGATCAGGGGATTCATTTATAGTTGTTTCCCAATGATTCCAACCCTTTGAGAGTGAATTACTCTAAGAAACTTTGAATTGCGGAATGGAATTAGGAATTCCATAAATGAAACCTCATGGGAAATGTAGTAAACTAGGTTGCCTAAAATACATGAACATTTCCATATTCTGAAGTGCTTACTAATTTCCTGAGAATACATATAGTTTTGAGGGTCAACACAAGGTTGGTGAGAGTTACAGGTTTTCTGCTAAACATAGTAGAGATACTTTTAAAAACAACTAAAAGTATTTTCTTTGTAAGTAAATCCATACTTATAAATGATGTTTGTAAAGAACCTTTGAGAAACCATAAGTAACGCCATACTTATAAATAAGTTTGTAAATAACATTTGAAAAACCATAAGTAATACCATACTTATAAATAATGTGTGAGTTTTTGAGAAACCATCAATGTTCATAGTGAGTCCTATAACTGAGCTATCCAACTAGAATGTACCCCTACAACGCTTCATGGACGTCGTAGTAATGAAAAAGATAAGTATCACCTACTTCGAGCTATCCGACTAGAATGTATCCCTACAATGCTTCATGGACGTCGTAGTAACGAAAAAGATAAGTATCACCTACTTCGATTTGTCGTCGAGGTAGTAGCTAGCAACCGTAGGTGGGGGTGTCAATCCGTATAGATCCATACATATGTATCTCGCTTCGATGATTAACGATTATAGTAGTCTAGGTTCTAAGTTTTTTTTTACTTAGGTCATGAATAGTGTCTCACTATAAAAGCCATTGATAAATGAAAGATAAGATAATTCTTAACCCAAACTTATACATGGATTCTTAAATCACTAGGCACAATGAAAGTTTTGCTATAAAAGCCGAGTATTATTGTCAAGTATTTATGTAAAAGTGTACCATACTCGCTTGAATAGTTGGTTAATCTTTTAAGTGTTGTAATACTACAAAGGTGGTAACTTTTCATAATATTTTCACATGAAATCACAAGTTTGTGCTTCACAGAAAATGATAAGTTTTTGGTGGTAAATTGATGTATCATATCATCTAGTTGTATTACTTTAAAAACAACTATAACATATCAACGACAAGTTTATAACTAGTTTTTTGCAGAATACCTGTTATTAATGAATAACATTTATAAAACTAAATATGAAAATCGGTATGTTTTTATCATCAATAAACTAATATATTGCACATGTATTCTCCCCCGAAATATATAAAGCATAGAAAAAGGGGCCGTAACACTCGCTTTTGAAGCGTGAATTCAGTTTAGATTCGAGAATAATCGCGTTTAAGAAGCACCGCGAAATAACAACAACGAGCTTCGATTAGGGTTTGGACTAATTGAACTAACACCACAAAATAACAAGGTCTTAATCGGAAAAATGGTGGCCGACAGTGGTGTTCTTGGCCGGAAAAAATAAGAGCAAATGGAGAGAGGAAGAAAGCTAGATGCTTGTGGTGAATTAGTGAAGATAAATAGGTGGTGGAACCTGTTATTTATAGTTTCATTGGGGGGGGGGGGGGGTTGAGGTGATGTCATAATAGTTATGTCATAATAGTGATGTCATAATAGTCTCCCAATTTCTTAAATTCGTGTGCCAAGATCCCGACGTCTAATATTTTTTTCCACAGCGGAGAATTGTCGATCCGAGTGCACCGATTCCAGAAACCCAAACGGATTAATTTTTTGAGTTGTAGAACTCTGGGAAATACCGTTTAAATATTTGTGTTTGTTTTATTAGGAACGTACGATTTTTCGACTTTTATAAATATTTTACTAAAAATATTTCGAGTATGGAATCAATTAATAGACCATAGTCTGAGTCCAAAAACGTTCTTGGATTTTTCATTTGAGGTGTGCAAGTGCCTCAACGGATCGAAACGCTTTATGTAGTTAAAGAGAATTAGTGTTATACTGGCTTGTTTTCTTATTACAACCGTATCTTTTGCATACGAGCTCCGTTTTGAACGTTATTTATGTTGGATTAGGTGTCTAAGCCATGACTAATAATTAGTATTTGCCTAATTAATAGTAGCACAGTCCATTTGGGTTGCCCTCATGGCTGGAGGTTTGTTGGAAAGTAGAGAGAAAGGGTTGATTTATTATATGACTAATAAATCAAGATATTGTTTGTTAATATATTATGGAGATAATATATTAATTAGAAATAATATTGTTTGATTAATAATTAATCAGAAATTAATTGGATTAATTTCTGTGACATTAATTAGATTAATCAGGAGGTCAGGGATTAAAGTCGTACGAATTCAATAGTTGAATTGCGGCGCGCGGCGCGCAAATGTACAGGCTGCGACGCGCGTACATATCCGCACGAATTCAATAGTTGAATTGCGACGCGCGGCGCGCCAATGTAAAGGCCGCGGCGCGCGTACACATAATCCGGAAAATGGGCTGCGGCTAGGGTTTCTAGCTTTACCCTTTGGTTCCCTATAAATAGGGAACCCTAGGCCTCATTATCAGTTACTCATTCTATTGTTTCTCTCTGGAATCTCGATCCATAATCCTCTCGGCTTGGGTGTGATCTCATTTGAGGCAGGATACTTTTGCTGCTCAGCTTCCAGAAAATTCTAAAAGGTTGGTTTCTCTAATTTTATTCTTTTAGTTAATTTTCTTATGGCCTTTAGGTTTTGTTATATGTTCAATTAGAAGAAAACATAGATCCTTATAGGTTGCATGTGAACTTAGGTTATTTAGTTCATGGTTGCAGAAAACCTTTCAGTGGTATCAGAGCCTGTCTTGTTTTCTTGTTGAATTGCTATAACTGTTTTAGGGTTTAAAGCCTATCAGATTTACATGTATGTCGTCTCAACAAGGTACTTTATGAGATCAAACGAGCGCCTCGAGATTGGTTTCAACGACTTAGCTCCTTTCATGCGATACTCGGATTTACATGCAGTCACGCTGACACCTTGTTGTTTATCTTTCAACGAGACTCTCGTATCTTTATATCTTCTTGTGTACCTGGATGATATTATTCTCATGCGGTAACAACAAAGACGCCGTTTCCAAGTTCATCTCTAGCTTACAACAGGAGTTCGCCATCAAGGATTTGGGAAAGTTAAATTATTTCTTGGGTCTTGAAGTTTCTTACACAGATACAAGTTTATTTCCTACCCAAGCTAAGTATGCACATGGCATTCTTAGTCGGGTCGCTCTTCTGGATGCCAAACCCATCTCTACACCTCTCATCACGTCCACATTATTCACTAATCAAGGTGTTGCCTTTTCTGATTCGACATTATATTGCTTACTTGTTGGGACTGTGCAGTACCTCATGATCACCGTGTTAGACTTATCATATGTTGTCAATCAAGTAAGTCACTTCCTACATGCTCCTACCAACAATCATTTTCAAGCGGTGAAGCGTATTCTATGTTATGTCAATGACACCATGTCATTTGGACTTACCTTCCAACGCTCCTCTCATGCCTGTTGGTTGCCGCCTATTTTGATGCTGACTCAGTTCGTTGCATCGATAATCGTCGTTCCACATATGGCTACTCCATTTTTCTTGGCGGATATATTATTTCTTGGAGTGCTAAGAAAAAACCTACCCAATCTCTCTCTCTAGTTGTGAATCTGAATATCGAGCGATGACGCACACGACCTCTGAACTTAAACTTGTATGGATTACTCACCTGTTGCGGGATCTATGAGTTTCTCCGACCACTCCGCCTTCCCTGTTTTGTGACAACAAAAGTGCAATATTCTTAAGCCAAAATCCGATCGCTATAGTGAAATCACGTTTCCTATTCTTTCCCCGGACCCCGCTACTAAGAAAGACATTCACTTCTTAAAATATCCTATATACGTAGGCGGAAACAGGGGAAGGGGCCAGATTTATCCTGATGGAAGCAAGAGTAACAATACAGTTTATAATGCTACAGCATCAGTAAGCAAAATCCTACGAAAAGAAAAGGGGGGATACGAAATAACCATAGCGGATGCATCGGATGGACGTCAAGATTTCGCGAGCTTGTCTCCTTTGGCCGCCTACTCACTCGATATGTGCCCACACACCAACAATTGTCGGATATATTCACCAAAAGTCTTCCATGCCTGTTATTTGAGTTATGTCGATCCAAGCTTCGTGTTGGTCCCCCACCGTCTCGCTTGAAGGGGGTATAAAACACAAGATAATGTCTCCTTAATTATAGATAATATTGCTGTATATATGATGTATATCCTTTCCTATTATTATGGATGTAATCTTGTATTATAAATAGTGGAATACAAATCTCTCCAGGATTGATTGGAGATTAATAAAACCCTTATATTATTGCCGTATCTGCTCCATGTCATAAAAAATTTCCCTTGGTGATCATCAGAAAATGCTACTAACCGGCTAAATGACCCGTTAACGTACAACGACATTGCAAGTTCTTTGTGCAAGAAAAGTGATTGCGAAAACGAAGATAGGATAAAGATGTAGGCCTTTGTTACATGCATATAAAAATACCTAAAGAACAAATCAGCTTACGCTTTTCAACAATAAATAACTATATTAGACGGCGCGTACATGTTTTTGGTCAGTTGGGACGCTCTCCATCACGGGTTTGAAGTTGTAAACAAATTAGAAAACCCTACCAAAAACCCTTTTGAATTAAAGATTTTGGAGGCTCAGGTAGTTGGTAAGCACTCTCGACACCATTAGATTGAAAAATCAACATTGCTCATAATTAATTCCAACTAATTTTAGCTACTGATTGACACCATTTTGCTGATAAGTATTATACAGTTGTCAAAATTAAATGGCATTGAATGCACGCATGTTCTTCCAAAACTAGTTTCAAACTTAATACCTTTCTGCTTTATCTTTGGTTTTTATGCCCGATTATTGAAATGCAGGTTTCCAGTGTTTTTATTTTAATCTGTACGTATTTTCGGGGAAATATTTAATCGAGTTATCATTCAGCAATGGAAAGTTATGATACCTACATACCCTTTTTTCAACATAAATAAATGCAAGGCAATGTAGGTGAGAGTTATATGATCTTTATGACACTTTATTTATACCTACTTCAATGTGTATTTGTAGGCCAGACTTGATTTTGCTTTTTCCTCCTCCAAACCCATTTAAATCTGATTTTGGAAATTCAAGTTTGTACATTTAAGATATATTTGATATTCAAGAAAATAAAGTATCATTCTACTGTAGACAAAAGAGTGAGTTGATTATAGTTATAATTGCATCATGCTACTTGGATGCAAAGGGGAATTTGGCAGAAAATTACATTAGTTCCATGGCCGTATGAATCTACATGCCAGAAATGTTGAAACCTTCATATCGATAAGACAATATGTATTATCTGCTATAACAGAAATGATAGTGAACCCTTCGTAAGAAACATACCGACCTAAAACACAACGTGAATATTTCCTTGCCTTGTAACATCATAACCCTATTCTTTGATATATGCCTACTAGCCTCTCCTAAAAGGCATATATGTCTATTCTCCTTTTTCCATTAAGAATTCTCTCAATTAATAAATAGCATTCAAAAACATATTTGAGGGAAAAATGGAAGGAAAAATAGAATAAGGGCAGACATGTAAACAGTTGGGACTTTGAGGGAAAAACATATTTTCCTTGATTTTCTTTATTAAGACGTTCTTTTTGCATTAAGTAAAAAAACCATATATATAATTTACTGAATTAAGTCTTGGCCTCTTTAGAGGCATAGATAGGTAGAAATTAAGGTGTAATTTAGGAGTAGGATAGATATGATTATATTTGTCGTTCAAAAAAAAAAAAAAAAAAAAAAAAAGCCTTGGCCTTTTTAAGCCCATTACGAACAAGTTATGTTTGCAATATTCAATATGTCATGCATTAAACTTAACATACATATGATAGTATATATACGCCACGTATTTATGATAGTATATATTTAGGTTATAACCAAAGTACTATTAGGAGAAAAATAATTGGTTCTAATGACCAGCACAACCCTTAGCGCGCGCACACACACACACGTGTGTATATATATATATATATATATATATATATATATATATATATATATATATATATATATATATATATATATATATATATATATATATATATATATATATATATATATATATTCATGTTTCTTATTGAATAGTATCCTTTAGTAACAAGGGTAAAATCCCCCACCAACCGGTCTAAATACAAAAAAATAGCAACATACTTTGAGTTATTTGTGTAACATAACATCCTATTTTCTTTAATTTCTATTACAACATAATACTTCTATTATTTCTCTTATCATGATAATGTTCTATCAACAATATGCCTAACTAAAACATTTTACTTTCAATAATATATTGTTTTAAGTGTTGCACTTTCATATTATTTATTTCTTATCAGCACATTATAATTTGAAACAATCTACCTAATTTAACTGTAAAAGTTAATTGAAACAAAAAGTAATGAAAATCGGTTGCTACAATAAATACGGTTACATTCTTTAGCAACAAGGTTACTAAATATTCCAATGGGAAAATGCTACAGTAACCCATCGACGTTTTGATTTTGCATCTATTTGGTCTTTTAGGGTTTTCCTTGCTATCTAAGGATTTAATGTTTATACAACCGGATAATAGAAAAAAATTTGAAAAACCTCAGGGACTATTTAGATACTCTTTCAAAACGTTGCAGGAGATACTGTAGCATATTCTTTTGCTACAGTAACCCCCGGTAACCAATTAAACTCGGTAGTATAAATATTAAGCCCTAGATAGCAAGGAAAAAAATTAAAAGACCAAATAAATGCAAAATTAAAACGTCGATGGAGTGGTGTAACATTTCCCCTATTCTAATTTATGCTCAATTTTCACCTCTTTGTAGGACAAGTAAACATTCTTGTTTTTACCCTGATTGCGTCTGATGATCTTATCTTCAGTACAAGTGTAAGTACTTTAGGTGTCAGTGTGGACTTCGGAAAGATAAGTGCAAAGAAAAGGACATCATTGCCTTTTTCAATAATACTTACCACACGTCATTTATGGAATGTACTTCACACATTACGGTGATTATCAAGAGTACAACCCACAAAGTGTTGCAGTTATAATTTTCCAAAGCGGGCAATCAAGATTACAGTTAACCCTAATTTATGATGGTTATTTTGTGCATTCGCTTTCATTGTGTTAAACAGCCTACAAATTTGGTGCATTGGGGTCGCATTATTTGGTGGCCCATGGCTTAATGTGTAGCTATAGTTATTAGCTTTAATTGAGATGACTAAACCACAGCCATAGAAGATTGCAAAAAAGTGAGACTATTTGTCTATTTGCATAATCTTGATTTTCTTTCTTTATATCTCGGCTATTAAAACTTATAGTAATTGTTCGGTTCCAAATAAAATCTTATGGTAAATGTTAAAAAAAGCTTTTTAAGCCGATTTTTTAGTTGGCCAACTATTAACTGCTTCATTTATTGGCGGGAAATCGACGTCGTCTTGTGCATAATGTAAATGAAACTTCCCACCTTTCATTCTTCTGTTCAAAACACACACACACACACACACACACACACACTCTCTCTCTCTCTCTCTCTCTCTCTCTCTCTCTCTCTCTCTCTCTCTCTCTCTCTCTCTCACATACACACATTCTGTATCTATCTTTCTTTGAAGGCTGTGGAACTAGCTTTCAGAACTCAAAATGGGGGAAGTTGAAATTTTGTCAAATCAAGATTTCGGTGAAACCCCGACTCCAAAAGTGGACTCAAAATCGGATTCAAGTTCAGGAGAAAAGAATGCGTCGTTTTGGAGGTTATTTTATGCAGCCGACAAATGGGATTTGTTATTAATGTTGTTTGGGAGCATTGGAGCTTGTGTTCATGGTGCTGCGCTTCCGGTTTTCTTTGTTTTGTTTGGTCGAATGATTGATTCTTTGGGTCATTTAGCTTCACATCCTCATAGATTGTCTTTAGAGGTTTCTAAGGTGAGTTAATATGTTTTTAATATTCAAGAAAATCCTTACATTTTGACCCTATATTCGATTAAGTCCGGATTGTTTTTTTATATTCAATTAAACCTAACATTTTGTTAAATGTTTACAATTTTAGATAGTAGCTGGTTACGCCATTTTTATATTTTTACAACCGATGATGTATATATGGTCAAAATGTAATAGTCAAAATATAAGGACTTAATTGAATAAAAACTGAAAATTCAACTCTAAATTGTTAAAAATGTCAAAATGTAAGAACTTTAATGAATATTTTCTTTTTATGTATAATTAAAATTGTAGACATTTAACAAAATATTGGGCTTAAGTGAATATAAAAAAACAATTAAGGCTTAATTGAATATAAAATCAAAATATAAGGACTTTCCTGAATATATCCATTTTTTATTTTTTATTTTATTTTATCACATTTATTTGAATAATACCATTTGCATTTTTGTGCAGAATTCTCTCTACTTGGTTTATCTTGGATTGGTTGTTTTTGTATCATCATGGATTGGTAATTTTCTTTCTCTTTGCTTTTATTCACTTTACTCCATCAAAATTTCTTCTTTACATCTTGAAAATTAATGTGCATTTTTTGAAAAATTAGATGTGCGTTCAGGAGAACTGAATTCTTTTTCCAAATGTAGCTGGTTTCCTTTTTTCAAACTATTGTATTTTCGTTTTTTTATAAAGTTTTAACCCATAACTATTGAAGTATTCCAATTGCAAATTTTTATAGTGCCTAATATAAAGTACAAAAGGTCCATTTTTTGTAATAGTTAAAAATTATAAGATTTGGTTTCTCTTTTCCAAAATTTAAGTCTATAAGTTTTAAAAGTAAAAAATATAAGTAAATTAATAATGTACTTTTTATGAAAATAAAAAATAAAGTAGGCCCAAACGGACTGGACCGGGGGAGTAAGGCAATGGTTCAAAATTAGGTGGGCCGGGTTGAACCGTCAACACCTTTACTTTTTTCCTTTTTGAATTTAATAAACAATTAATATATTAAATTATGATTACAAAAACTATCATTGAAATGGTGATTTACAGGCGTTGCATGCTGGATGCAGACGGGCGAAAGGCAAACAGCTCGTCTACGTTTCAAATATCTCCAATCTGTGTTGCGAAAGGATATTAGTTTTTTTGACACAATAGCTAAGGATAAAAATATACTTTTCCACATTTCTAGTGATGCCATACTTGTGCAAGATGCAATAGGCGACAAGGTACAACAAATATAAAAATCATACCTCTTAAAAATATAGTTCATGGGGTGTTTGTATGTGTGTTTTGAAAGTGATTGTTCAATAATCATTTTGGTAACTCTTTTCACCGATATACACAATGTACTATATTCTTTACCCGTAATAGCAATGTACTTTAATTTCACTATACACAAGAGCAACATACTTATATTTATTTACTGATAATAAAAATATGCAACTCATGATAGTAATGTAATTACGTTTCTTTACACATAATAGCAACATATTTACAATTTATTACCCATGATAGCAAAATACTTATATTTTCTTAATCGATTTTAGCAATATGCAACACATATAATACGTTATAAATATCGGTAAGGAAACATAGTACGTTGCTATTGTAGGTAAAAAGATATAAGCATGCAGCTATATGGGTAAAGAATAAAGTACGCTACTATGATAGGTAAAGAAATGTAAGCATGTTGTAAATATGCTTAAAAATATATGTACATTTTTTATATGTTGAAAAAAAATAAAATATATTACCTATCCTGGTAAAAAGAGTTGAGTAAGCTTGCTATTCTCCATAATTTGCCTTAATCATTTCTAGTGTGCAACAAAACTTAGTAAATGGTATGGTAAATTACTTAATTACCTTTATTATATATCAGAATTTTCAAACTCTCCACCATAAGAGTGACTAAATACAACTTTAGAAGTATATCTAAACACAACATATTATCATCCAATATAGGAAGGATTAATTAAACTTCTTTGGTAACTTTTTTAATCGGATAAAAATACAGATTGGCCATGGTTTACGGTATCTTGCACAATTCTTTGTTGGGTTCGTGGTGGGATTTACTTCGGTATGGCAACTCACACTTCTCACCTTAGGCATTGTCCCACTCATAGCTTTTGCCGGAGGAGCCTACACAATGATCATGTCTACCTTGTCGGAAAAAAGTGAGGCCGCTTACGCTGAAGCCGGAAAGGTCGCCGAGGAGGTAAAATCACTTTCAGGGTTTCATAGCTGGTATTGGTTCTTATTTCAAGGTTTCATAACGTTTTTGGTCTGAAATAGGTTTCATAACGTCTTTGGTCCCCATCCCATGTAGATGACCATTTTCCCCCTTATTCGGGTTTAATACTAAGTGTTATAAAACCTTGAAATATGGACTAAAAGTGAAAAAGAAGATTATGTTTTGGACCTAAAGAAAAAAAATGCAAGCCATAAGGACCAAAATTTTAATTTAGTTCTTTTTTTTAATTGTTTGCACCACCAAATGTTTTTTTTTCATGCCTAATGGAGATTTTTTGTTTTTCGTATACGGTTTTGTCAGAATATATCGCAAGTTCGTACAGTATATTCGTTTGTGGGAGAGAACAAGGCAATAGATTTGTACTCTATGTCACTTCAGAATGCTCTAAAACTAGGGAAAAAGAGTGGGCTTGCAAAAGGAATAGGGATTGGGTTCACATATGCACTCTTGTTTTGTGCTTGGGCGTTACTTTTATGGTATGCTGGCATACTTGTACAACACCATCGCACAAATGGTGGCAAAGCATTCACAACAATCATCAATGTCATCTTCAGTGGATTGTAAGTTTTCACAATTAACTTTGAGCATAATATTTAGGGCCATGTATAGAGAAACAGCTGTACTTTTACAAAATCTAAACTCTTTTTTGTAGTATTTAAACCATTGTATCTTTTTTTGACAATAAAGACTATGACTTGTCCGGTTTCCAGGTTTTGAAAAAGGGGCCAAATTCAAAAAACACAACTTATTGTCACCATTGTATTGATTCGGTCACTTAACTATTTTCAAAACTCGTATACTTTTTCACTCTTTATAAAAATATATAAAAATATTTTTCCTGGTTGCCCGATTTTAAAAAAAATGTGAGTAAGATTTAACAACATAACTATTTCCTGTAATAATTAAACCATTATATTTTTTTCACTCATGGTTCAAAAACACATTCTTCCCGGTTTACCGGTTTGTAAAAGGGCAAGTACAACCAAACACTGAAAATACTAATTCTACTATTTATATACGTTTTAGTTAAAAAAAATTCTTTGGATTTCCCAATTTTGAAAAGGGTAAAATACAGAAAAGAACACAGCTCACTATGACCATTTTATCGATTCAGTTACAGAAAAGTATATGAGTATTATAATAATAGTTTGATGGCTAAATCAGTAAAACATAACAGTTGAGTGGCTAAATCATTAAAATGGTAAAAGTAAATTATGCTTTTCGGTATTTTGTCATAATATAAAAACCGGTAACCAGAAAAAGTGTTCTTTTAAAACGGTAAAAAAATATAATAGCACAACGTAATTTCACCATTTTATCGATTTAGCTACTTAACTATTTTCCACATCAACTATTATATTTTTTTGACCTTTTCTTAAAAACAATTTTCCCGGTTATCCAGTTTGTATATTTGTTCGAAAGACTAGATAGCACAGCGTACTTTCATATTTTACCAATTTATCTATTCAACTATTATCTTTTATCGATTTTACTATAAATCTATTACCATAATAACAGTTCAGTGGCTAAACCGATACAATATTAAAAGTACATTGTGTATTTCCCATATCTAACCCGATCTTTTATCTAGATCTCCTAAAATTTAACGAAAACCAGAACACGCGGTTTTGTAGTGCACTCGGTCAAGCCGCACCAAACCTTGCAGCCATTGCTAAAGGTAAAGCCGCTGCAGCAAACATCGTAAGCATGCTTGAAGAAGACATTGACAGTTCAAGAAAGTTGAATACTGGAATGGCATTCTCAAAAGTGGACGGGAATATTGAATTCCGTGAGGTCTATTTCACGTATCCATCGCGACCAAATACGGTTTTTAACAATTTGAGTTTTTCGATTAGTGCCGGGAAAAAAATCGCAGTTGTTGGTCCGAGTGGTTCGGGAAAAAGCACAATTATTTCCATGATCCAACGGTTCTATGAACCCACTTCTGGTATGTAGAACAGGTGTCTATTTTTCTTAATATTGTTTATATAAGTAATGTAGTGATATACTAACATGATTACAAAACTATACTATTGAATTATAATAATGGGTTAGATGTGCGTTTATGCAACAATGTTTCGTTTTTTTTCCATCTGTGGAACAAATTATTTTTTTTATATGAATTATGCAAAGACATTCGGTTTTAGGAATAAAGATGCGATGTTTTGCTTTTAAAACCGGTTAAAACGTGGTTGCGTAATTCTTGGCAGTTGCTTAAATTGGTAAAAATTAAAACATTGTTGCATATATTGAGACATTTTAACTAGTGTCAATTCATAAGGTAACTATTCTTTTTGTTACATTGTTGAATATTTTGGTATAATACGGTTTGGGATCGAACCGGGCCATGAACCAGATACATACGTAGGTTTGTTTCAAGGGCTAAAGCAAGAAATAGCAACATACTTTCATATGGTTGTGCATTATAGCAACCTACTTTTTTTTTTTCCTTTTACATCATATTTTTTTTTTCTTATTCACATGTTTCTGCCCCATTTTAACATTAAACTTTTTTCTTATTAGTGTATCACATTTTGAAAACCTACCTAATTATAACGATAGAAAATTGCTTCCTATATGGATGTCATTTGCATAATTAGCTAGAATTTCAAAATACAATATTGTAGTAAGGATGAGCATACGGACCAGAATAACCGAACCGAACCAAATCGAAAACTGACCAAAACCGAACTGAATCGGGACTGGATATACATATTCGGTTCGGTTTTCGGTTTTTAAAAAATGCTAATTGGACCATGCTTACCCCTAACACTACTCTTATCATGAAAAATCGAACCGAACCGAAAACCGACATAACCGAACCGGAACCGAATATACATATTCAGTTCGATCTTCGGTTTTTAAAAAAAACCTAATTCGATTTCGGTTCGGTTCGGTTCTATTCGATTTTCGGACCACGCGTAAATTGTAATACGAAGAAACAAAAGTCGGAAGCTACTCATAAACAAATTATTGAAACAATATTGTTATATCTTCCATTTAACCCTTCTCTTAATTAAAACAATCTTGTTATTTCTTCTATTAAACCCTTCTTTTTAATTTTAATTTCCAGGACAAGTATTGTTAGATGGCCATGATATAAAATACCTCCAATTAACATGGTTACGAGGACTCATGGGGTTAGTTAGTCAAGAACCAGCACTATTCGCCACAACAATAGCCGAAAACATTCTTTACGGCAAACCCGACGCCGATTTGAACCACATAATCGAAGTCTCAAAAGCCGCAAACGCCCATTCTTTCATCCAAAACTTACCCGACGGTTACCAAACTCAGGTCGGCGAAGGCGGCACCCAGCTTTCCGGCGGCCAAAAACAAAGAATCGCAATCGCAAGAGCCACACTTCGAAACCCTAAAATTTTACTCCTCGATGAGGCAACAAGCGCCCTCGATTCCGAATCGGAACTCATCGTTCAACAATCGTTAAACACCGTCATGTCCAACCGTACCACCGTCATCGTCGCCCATCGACTCTCCACAGTTCGAGACGTCGACACCATTATCGTCCTGAAAAACGGTCAAGTCGTCGAAAAGGGTAACCATTTCGAGTTAATGTCAAATGGCGGTGAGTATTCCGGTTTAGTTAGTCTCCAGGCATCAGACCCTGGAAGCGATTCCGGTCAAATCGGGTTGAACCACCAGAACTCGCCGGTTACCGAACGGACGAATTTTCAAGATTTTGACTCAATACCCACAAATACTTCCCACCCGAATGACCAAAACAGACCACCGTCAAGATTTTCGAAGAACACGCCGTCGATTTGGGACCTTGTGAAGCTAAACCAGCCGGAGTGGCCGTACGCGGTGGTCGGATCAGTGGGTGCGATTTTGGCCGGCATGCAAGCTCCTTTATTTGCTCTTGGGATTACTTACATCTTGACTTCGTTTTATTCTCGTGACAACTCGAAAATCAGAGATGACGTGGAACGTGCGTCGCTAATATTTGTGGCGGCGGGTGTCGTAACGGTCCCTATTTACATGTTGCAACATTACTTCTATACGTTGATGGGTGAACGCCTTACTACTAGGGTCCGTTTATCCATGTTTTCAGGTTCGTTAATTTTAAGGTTTTGTCTTATTTTTTTAACGGCTAACCGGATTTTTATTTTTATTTTTATATTTTTTTCAGCTATGTTAACCAATGAGATTGGTTGGTTTGATATGGATGAAAATTCTACGGGGTCGCTTGTTTCGAAGTTGGCTGCAGATGCGACTTTAGTAAGAAGTGCATTGGCCGATCGTTTATCAACAATCGTACAAAATGTAGCACTCACCGTGACTGCATTCGTGATCTCATTTATATTGAGTTGGAGAATAGCAATAGTCGTTGTTTCTACCTTTCCACTTTTAATTGGAGCTTCCATAACCGAGGTTAGAACTTTGTTAAGTCGATCTTTCTATATTAAGTCATGTTTCATTAAGTCAAAAAGAAACATCATCTTACGGTTTATTTGTTTATATTTGTAGCAACTCTTTCTAAAGGGATTCGGTGGAGATTATACAACTTCATACTCGCGAGCTACATCCATGGCTCGTGAAGCCATGGCTAACATCCGAACCGTAGCAGCATTTGGAGCCGAAGACCGAGTCTCCACTCAATTTGCCGCCGAACTCAACCAACCTGGAAAACAAGCGCGTCTTCGCGGTCACATATCGGGAATTGGATACGGGTTTTCACAATTCCTTGCGTTTTGCTCATACGCGCTTGGGCTTTGGTACGCATCGGTGTTAATCCAACACAAAAATTCTAATTTCGGCGACATTATCAAATCCTTCATGGTTCTAATAATCACTGCGTTATCAATAGCTGAAACCCTCGCCCTGGCGCCTGACATCGTGAAAGGGACACAAGCACTCGGTTCGGTATTCGAAATACTGAACCGGGTGTCAGCTATAAATCCCGAGCATCGGGATTCGTTCGCAGTAGATAACATCAAAGGAGATATTGAATTTAGAAACGTGAGTTTTGCGTACCCGACAAGGCGGGAAGTTAAGGTTTTAAATGGTTTAAATTTGAAAATAATGGCGGGAAATAGTATGGCGGTAGTTGGACCTAGCGGGTCCGGGAAAAGCACCATCATCGGGCTTGTATCGAGATTTTATGACCCTGATCTCGGTGCAGTTTTCATCGACGATTTTGATATCAAGAAATTGAATTTAAAATTGTTAAGGAAACGGATAGGATTAGTACAACAAGAACCGTCGTTATTTTCGACAAATATATACGAAAATATAAAGTACGGAAACGAAAACGCATCCGAAATCGAGGTTATAAACGCTGCAAAACTCGCGAATGCTCACGAGTTCATTAGTCGGATGCCAGAAGGGTATAAAACGGAAGTGGGGAACAACGGGGTGCAATTGTCCGGGGGACAAAAACAACGGGTTGCGATTGCTAGAGCAGTATTAAAAAACCCGTCAATTCTTCTGTTAGATGAAGCGACAAGCGCTCTTGATACAGCCTCTGAGAGGCTAGTTCAAGAAGCACTTGATAAGTTAATGGAGGGAAGAACCACCGTTCTGGTTGCACACCGGCTGTCGACTGTACGTAATGCCGACAGTATCGCGGTGCTCCAGAGCGGAACGGTGGTTGAGTGTGGGACACATGACATGCTTGTTCGCATGCCGGGGAGTGTGTATGCACATTTGGTTGGTCTTCAACAAGAGAAAAGCATGTAGTATAGTGTATATATTTTTGATAAATACAAAATTATTGTTCAATATGTTGTCGAACTGACGACCGAATAACATGTATGATAACATGATATGAGAATGAGTTTTATTTTCTATTGTCATGTCACGTTATAACTATGATAAATTAATGGTATATTGTACATCAGGCCTTAATGTTTTGTAACATATGTACTGCAATGGAGTTGTACCGTACAAATATCAGGATTAACCGAATAATATAAGGGCGAACTGCCAAGTGTCTCATGAATAAACGTGTTATTGAAAAGGTTAAGATGTTAGAGAATGTTCTATAACTTATGGTTTTGCTCGTTTTCTTGTTCCAAATTGGCTACATGTTATTTTATACAATTAGAATCAGGCAAAATGATGTAATTAAGTCATTACTTTTATGTAGTTGAACTATGCCGATATTTTTCTCTATAGGCAGCATGACCCAACGTAAAAAATGATAATACTAACAAGTAATACGAACCTTCTAATTGATTATTGATGATATTCGGTACATTTTCAAACATCATCACTGTTTACACGTTTAACAAGTATCGACTATGGGCCTAGCGGCGTACCT
The DNA here is from genome assembly GCA_023525715.1 of Cichorium intybus. Lineage (NCBI taxonomy): Eukaryota > Viridiplantae > Streptophyta > Magnoliopsida > Asterales > Asteraceae > Cichorium > Cichorium intybus. The sequence goes on along the minus strand of CM042014.1, from coordinate 114,041,016 downwards.
ATGCATTGCTTATATATATGGCCATAGCAGCACCCATATAATATTGGTGGTGCTATAAGATGGTAATCACAATTGATTACTAGTATCGATATATACATGAGTAGACATGGGATGCTACAATACACCGACTTGATCAAAGTTGTTCTTCCTCTTTTGGCTTGCTTGAAACTGTCGACTAGCAGAGAGGGGAGGGCGATGATGCTGATTTCCAGGTGGGAGCGAGAGAGATTATGTTTTCACCTAATGACTTCTTTCCATAATGGTAAATCTATCATCCTTTTATACTACACTGTTGGGTAAGGCTTTCAAAGCTCTTCCAGCCAACCGATTTAAGTAATACAAGTATACAACTCATATAATCAATTACTATAACTAATTTTATGGTTATTAAATAAACTTTTTCTATTTAATTCTCTTTGATTAAATAAACAATAAATAACCATCTTATTTATCTATTTATTCTATTTGGTAAATAATACTTTATCACATAAATATATTATTTATTTACAAACCTTTTTATAGCTCTTAGTGTTTGACACAGTCTCTAATACATTAGCTTGTTTGCATTTGACACACTATATATAATAGAGGCCTACTTGTGCAACAGACAAAAAAATCGACTATACAGACAATGCTAAGCATCTAACAGCATGTCACTACCCGTAATCATATATGAGTGTTTGTCTCCATAAAACTTCCATTAACATATAATGGCAAAGGCATAGTCGTCTTACTTTACCTTTGTTATGATGTCATTAAACATGTGTTATGGATTTAATCATTCTCATTTAAGTTTAGTATTGAGTAGTCGATTTGTGAAGTCAGATAAGATAACATACTTGATTGACCATTAATAGTTTTTGGGTATGGTCATATACTTACATCTATTCGATTCTTCTGAGGGACCCGACCAATATCATACTCTAACAATTAGAGGAAGAAATACCAATCTTGATTATACGTATCCCTCATAAGTTTCATGTTACATCTGATAGTAGCCTTTTATAACCGTCTTGTTAGGAACAAAGTTTAACTACATCAACGCATGACACTATGCATACTTTACAGCCAATATATATCTCAGGGCAAAGAAATATATATATATATATATATATATATATATATATATATATATATATATATATATATATATATATATATATATATATATATATATATATATATATATATATATATATATATATATATATATATATATATATATATAGACACACACCCATACACACATAATTTATTCATCAAGTTCACCCAATGATACCGGTCCATAATGTTACATACTTGGGTGGGTTAATCCAATACTTATACACTATGAATACATGTGAATTTGGCTATCAAAGAGATTCATATTCATGTTCATGACTATTATCCAACCTTCACATTAATATTCATTCACATTTATTTCCATATTGAAACCAACTATAGATATTTAGAAATAACATAATCATGGATTTAGACATGCAAAAATAGAAGACAATATCATTTATGAAAAAAATAATATATATATATATATATATATATATATATATATATATATATATATATATATATATATATATATTAATTCATACTTTTGATAAAAGTTCTTAATGTTTTAATATTGAGATACTAAAATAATTACAAATAAAAAAGATAACTAGCAAGACGAAGTACAATTGATATAACATGCTCAAGCACATGGCCTAGCTTGGTGGATGGATCTACTACATTCTTATATGTATGACGTTTAAGAATTTCAACCGCTTCGAATTTGATGACATCCCGAATGTAATGACATTTCAGCTAGATATGATAGGTTCTCTTAGTCACTATTGGCTTTTTCGTTATCAATATAACATTGATATTGTCACAACATATCTCCATTACGGTTTTAATGCTTGATGCTACTCCTATGTCAAGAATAAACTATCCATATGCTTTTTCAACTGCGTTTAATGGACAAATGTACTCAAAATCTTTTTCGATTGAGTAATCTTTGTTTGGAGCCATACCAATCCACCACTCCCTCACCCACGATGATGACGTAGCCTGACTAGGAACGAGAATCATCCCGATCTATTAGTTAGTGGAACATTTTGCATTAAGCTTCGCTACCAAACCACTATAAACCATGAACATATATTTAGCCATTTGTAAGTACTTTAATTAGAATGTTCTATACAACAATCTAGTGTGGCCTATCGGGATTCTACTGACATATGCTCATCACACTTAAAGCATACAAGATGTTAGGTCTAGTACATAGCATAACACACATGATGGATCCCATGGTTGAGGCATAAGGAATATATTTCATGTGTCTTACCTCATTTGGTACAACAAGACTCTGAGACTTGCTCAGAATAATATCATGTTGCATTGGCTGATTTCTATTCTTGGAATCTTGCATTATGAACAATTTTAAGATACTATCAATGTATTACTTAGATAGAGATCGATAAGCCACCTAAATCTATCTCCATGGTTTTTTATTCATAGGATATAAGTTTCATTTTGTAGATCTTACATGACAAAGCACGTTCCATACATAGAATTTATCAATTTGAAAGTTGAAATGTCATTTCCCATGAGAAGTATGTCATTCACATAAAATATCAAGAAAATAGCTCTCCTTCTTGCTCTAATATAAAAACATGCACATATTTATATGAAGTAAAATGAAACTCTTTGATTTTCTCATCAAAATGAAGGTTCTAGCTTCTAGATGCTTGCTTCAACTAATACATGTATCTCTAAAACTTGCACAATTTATTAGGATTATTTAGATTCACAAACCCTTTCAGTTGCACCATATAAACTTCCTTACGGAGGTGACTATTTAAGAAGGCTGTTAACATCTATTCGTCATACCTCTAGTCATACTATACAACTTTGGAAACAAGTATCCTTGCCTTAATTCTAGGGGATATGGAGAGTATTTCCTTGTATTCTACACTATAAGTCCATACATAAACTGATGCTTTATTTTGTTCCTTTTTTAATAATTTATTTAGCATATTTTAATTTATCTTAGTATAATTTTCATGCATATTTTCAGTTTTTTTATTTTTATCATTAAGGGATATTTCGAAGACTAGCATGGAGCAAGAAAATTTTCAGAAAGCTTGGATAAAAAGATGGTGTTGGGCTTGGATGAAGATTTAGACCTAAAAGAATGTTGTTGGGCTACCACGGAGTTCTTGAGACCAAACATTAGGTCAACAAAAGTCAAACCTGGATTCGAATACTTAAGGAAAGGGTCACACACCACTTTTGGATGAAAATGACAACTTCATGCCCAAACTGGCCTTTCTGCGAGTCCACCTGCCTTCGTGAAGTTTTCTACATACCTTGTGCGACCCACACAAAGTGGGATGGGGTATTTTCATCATTTTACTTTTGGAGCAGCTATTTGGGGAGTTTTCGAAAGGGTTTTGAGCATGATCTTTAGAAGACACGACCAGGAGGAACAACCTAGGGTTTTGGGAGCAATTCTTGGGCATTTCTTACAGTTTTGTTCACTTGGATTCATCACGTTTTATGCTTTGAATGTTTGGTACATTACTAACTCTTATGCTTGTTGTTCTTAGCCATGCTTGGCTAGTTTTTAATCTATCAATATTGGGTGATAATCTTTGATAATTAGAGAATTTTTAATGGTTTGTGTTTTGAGTTCACCCATGAATGAAAACCTTCACTTGAATTTTAGTAATTGCTCTAGTGTTTCTATTCATGATTTAAATGCTTGAATGATTGTTGTTAGTTATTTCTTAGATTACGTAATTGCTCTAGTGTTTTGATGGATGATTACTATTTCATTCTAAAATTATAAGGTTTTGTTCTCTTAAAATAGAAGTGCAAGCTTTTGTAACTTCATTTAGGTTTGGTTGTGACACCCGTGTCCCGGAAGGGACTGTAGATCAAAAAAAAAGTAAGAACGTTTTAACCGTTAGTGTGACCAAATAACGATGTTAAGGTCATTATGAGATAAGAAAAATCTAACGATCAAAGCCTAGGAGTCAAAACGGAGTAAAAAGCGGAAAAAGTGACACTTTTTAGTGTCGGCGCCTCGCGACGCGACGGCCATGGTGGTCGCGACGCGACGACTGTCAGCACGTCTGTAAATTGCGCCGTAAATTGCGCAATCAGGCAATCATTCGAGGTGAGTCATCGCGACGCGACGGGAGGACTTGTCGCGACGCGACGGAGTTCCAGAGGCTATAAATACAAGGCACAAGCCTCATTTTTGAGGCAGAACACACACGAAACACATATACGATATAAGAGAGTGTTCTGGTAAGGAGTATACGTTGAGAGATGATAGTAAGAAGTAAGGAGCCAGCAGTAGCTAGCGTCGAGGTGCTCGGGAGCTGTTAGAAGTCCGGAACGAGGACCGTGCCAGGACTCCAGGAAAGCACCAAACTCAAGTGAGTAATCGCTACCGTATCTCCCTAGTAATTTATACGTGTGTTAAATTATAGTAGAAAGAGATTATTGAATGAAATACAGTATAGTACAGTTATGATTTATGTGTTAGTAGTTACGAGGAAAGTAGATATGCTACGGGCTCGTTTGACGAGTCTGGCCCAGGAGAAGTAGTGTATCACGGGGTGATGCTAAGTAGAGTGATTAACCAGTAGTGTAGTGTCAATGCAAAAGAATGACATACGACATAGAAAAAGATAATGTGTAAATACTGTGTGCCAGCTCCATATGTTGCACCAGTATTGGTTTAATAAAATAAAAGGGATATGGATATCTCATAAAACAAGCATAGAAAATCGTATAGACAGTACCAAATAATGAATTTGGTTAAGAAGAATAGTATCAACAGATAACCCGGTGCGGAACCGGTAAACACTTATAACATAGTAGCTACGAATGAATAGCCGTATAATAAAATAGGCGGCATAATAAAATACAGAACGGTATACGATACCGTAAGTGAGCAACGGTAATGCTATTAGTTACCAGAAAGTAAAGAAAAACAGACAGCATGGTAACACATAAGTTACCAAAAGATAGACAGTATGGTAATTTATAAATTACCAGACAGTAAAAGTACAGAAAGATATAGTAAGTGAGTAACGTTAGACAGTACGGTAATGATATAAGCTACCAGGTAGTAGAAGAAAGTATAGTAAGAGTGTACGAGAGTAGTGAGTTCCGTCGGGTAATACGGTAGTTTCACAGTATGATGTACGAGAAAGGAAAAGATCGTATGACGATCAAGTGTAGTAAAATAAGTCTGTGAATCGAGTGTGGCTATTTAGGCCATACTGTGATTCGATTACTCACTAAGCTTTATAGCTTACCCTTTTATTTTATGTGGTTTTGCAGGTTTAGGTAACGCTCGGATTGGATCATGGGACGATCCCTGGTGATATTAGCTTGTAAAAACCTCAGGCTTTGGAGGGCCGGGTCGTTACAAATGGTATCAGAGCCGAGATTTGAGTGAACTAGGTGTCAGTAGAAAAGATTCCTAGACTCAAATCAGTAGATATAGATTACCTAATAATAGGTAAATATCACAAACACATTGTGATAAGGAGAGAGATGGGTAAACATCACAAACATATTGTGATGAGAAAATAGATAAAGATAAAAAGCAAACTATACATAGTAACTATGAGTGTTAAAGAACTTCTTAGAAATTTAAGGAGAAAAAGGTAGTAAGAACAGAGATATGAAAGAAAAGAATAAATAAGATAGCTTGGTAAAAGTATAAACAAGACAGTAAAGAAAGTATTAAAGCATATGAATGGTACATAAAAGTACCAAAGAAGATAAGAAGTATACTCATAAAGTAATGTAAGAAAGCTGAAAAATAAAAAGAAATAGTTTGAGTCAGAAAACAGTTTTGAAAAAGTAAAAGTTTGACCAGAAGGCCATAAAGAAAAGAGTTGGCTTCTAGCCATAAGAAATTTTTGAAAGCATGATTTAAAAGACGAAAAGGTAAGAAAGAATGTAAAACTAATAATAAAAGTAGCTCTATGTAAAAGCTAAAGGTTTGTTTAAAAAGAAGTTTAAGAAAAGCTAAAATAGTAGCTCAACATACGAGCTAAAATGTTTTACAAGTCTGAACTATGAGTTTTAAAAGATATGAGATTTGAAAAGAGTTTTGAAAGTTATGAGATTCGCTCTATACAAAAGCGAAAGATGTTTTAGTTTAGCTAAGACCAATTTGAAACGAATGACACTAGAGAAGAGAAGAGAAAGAAGTCCGGACAGGCTTTCGCCATTTAAGGAAGCCTAGAAGACACTACTGGGATGGTACCTCCCTTCACGAAGTAGTTGTCTAGCTTAGTATACCCTTGTACTTGAATCCGTTCCAAGTCACAAAGGGGAGACAGAATGAGCATAACCTAGCGGACGGATCTGTTCTGTCCCGCGAGGGGAGCTAGTAGAATGAGTTTCATGAGTATCAGTTGGTCTTATGCTAAGAGAAAGAAAAGAGTTAAAGAAAGAGGTATTTTTAAAATGAGGGTTATTTTATAACCAAAGAAGATTAAGGGTCCTTTAAATGACCAAAAGTTATGATAGAAATTTTTAACAAAAGAGTCGTTTTATGACCAAGAAGTGAAAAAGATTTTTCCTAAAAGAGTCATTTTTCATGACTAGAGTATATAAAATTTTTAAAGTATAATAGAGTCACTTTATGACTAGAAAGAGTAAAAAGGCAATTTTTAAAAGAACGAAAGACCCAACTGTAACAAAATATAACTTCAGTTGGAAAGTATGAAAGTAGTTATGTGGTAATAAAAGTCACAATAGTAAGTATATGAGAAAGCGAATGTGTACGGGATTAGTGAGTTTTGGAAAAAAAAATATAAGTATGTTACACCATGCAGTATATGAGTAAAGAGAACCAGCGAGCCAGGAAACCTAGTGTAACATTAGAATCAGTACATATAGTATTATCATAATCACATGATATGTATTGATGCTGATGGAATCACGAAGGAATCAGGATAATCTGGTAGAAAATATAACAAACATAAAATTATGTTATAAAAAGAGTAAGATGTACGGGAACACTTGTACCCGAAAGTATAAGTCAAGCAAGTATGAGTAACGAAAGAGAAAACAAGTAATGATAAATGTAGTATGGTAAAAAATACCTAAGTATGTAGAAGAATATGTACATAGGTACATAAGAGTTAGTTTGAGAGATTACTGAGATTTCGGGGACGAAATCCTGTAAGGGGAAAGGATTGTGACACCCGTGTCCCGGAAGGGACTGTAGATCAAAAAAAAAAGTAAGAACGTTTTAACCGTTAGTGTGACCAAATAACGATGTTAAGGTCATTATGAGATAAGAAAAATCTAACGATCAAAGCCTAGGAGTCAAAACGGAGTAAAAAGCGGAAAAAGTGACACTTTTTAGTGTCGGCGCCTCGCGACGCGACGGCCATGGTGGTCGCGACGCGACGGCTGTCAGCACGTCTGTAAATTGCGCCGTAAATTGCGCAATCAGGCAATCATTCGAGGTGAGTCATCGCGACGTGACGGGAGGGCTTGTCGCGACGCGACGGAGTTCCAGAGGCTATAAATACGAGGCACAAGCCTCATTTTTTAGGCAGAACACACACGAAACACATATACGATATAAGAGAGTGTTCTGGTAAGGAGTATACGTTGAGAGATGATAGTAAGAAGTAAGGAGCCAGCAGTAGCTAGCGTCGAGGTGCTCGGGAGCTGTTAGAAGTCCGGAACGAGGACCGTGCCAGGACTCCAGGAAAGCACCAAACTCAAGTGAGTAATCGCTACCGTATCTCCCTAGTAATTTATACGTGTGTTAAATTATAGTAGAAAGAGATTATTGAATGAAATACAGTATAGTACAGTTATGATTTATGTGTTAGTAGTTACGAGGAAAGTAGATATGCTACGGGCTCGTTTGACGAGTCTGGCCCAGGAGAAGTAGTGTATCACGGGGTGATGCTAAGTAGAGTGATTAACCAGTAGTGTAGTGTCAATGCAAAAGAATGACATACGACATAGAAAAAGATAATGTGTAAATACTGTGTGCCAGCTCCATATGTTGCACCAGTATTGGTTTAATAAAATAAAAGGGATATGGATATCTCATAAAACAAGCATAGAAAATCGTATAGACAGTACCAAATAATGAATTTGGTTAAGAAGAATAGTATCAACAGATAACCCGGTGCGGAACCGGTAAACACTTATAACATAGTAGCTACGAATGAATAGCCGTATAATAAAATAGGCGGCATAATAAAATACAGAACGGTATACGATACCGTAAGTGAGCAACGGTAATGCTATTAGTTACCAGAAAGTAAAGAAAAACAGACAGCATGGTAACACATAAGTTACCAAAAGATAGACAGTATGGTAATTTATAAATTACCAGACAGTAAAAGTACAGAAAGATATAGTAAGTGAGTAACGTTAGACAGTACGGTAATGATATAAGCTACCAGGTAGTAGAAGAAAGTATAGTAAGAGTGTACGAGAGTAGTGAGTTCCGTCGGGTAATACGGTAGTTTCACAGTATGATGTACGAGAAAGGAAAAGATCGTATGACGATCAAGTGTAGTAAAATAAGTCTGTGAATCGAGTGTGGCTATTTAGGCCATACTGTGATTCGATTACTCACTAAGCTTTATAGCTTACCCTTTTATTTTATGTGGTTTTGCAGGTTTAGGTAACGCTCGGCTTGGATCATGGGACGATCCCTGGTGATATTAGCTTGTAAAAACCTCAGGCTTTGGAGGGCCGGGTCGTTACATTGGTAATTATTGTAGTAAATTGTTAATCAAATCACTTGAACCGAATGCTTATTTGATTCATGATTTTGATTAAGACAGATATTAAGAGCTTTTCTAATGTCTATATGAATTAAAAGGATCTAGATGACTCAAGCATTTGAGTTATTTTAGCCAAAGTGGTTTGGATCAAGATATTGTACAATAAACCATAACGATAAATGAACTAGTTGTGCTTATGATTATTAGACCAATATTGATCCTTCAACAATTGTTAAGTTTCCATTTCAAAAGTTTATTCGCTCTACTTGTTTTATTTATTGTGTAATTTAGGACCCAAACAAACTAATCCCCCCTCCCCCCAAAAAAAATTATTCTTTGCATTGTTTTTACAATACTCTTTACTAATTAATCGCATAGACCAAGGAACTGAACCAGTCTCTATGGACTTGACCCCTTTACCTCTATACATTATTCTTGTTAGAGAATTAGGGTTATTTATTTGTTGGCATCAACAACTACCAAATTTTGCATACCCATAAGTTAAGCCTTAAAGGTTCGTTGTTTACCATAAATATCGATCTTCTTCTAGAAGACCCATTTTCATCCAACATATATGTTTGCTACTAAGTGGAGGATAAACCAGGTTCCAAACTTGGTTATCCTCCATCGACAACAACTCCATATTCACGACGTCTAGCCATTTATTAGATTTTGGATTTAACATAACTTCAAGGTAGTTAGTGGGATCACAAACCAATCATGAAAACTCCATATCTTTCTGGCAATTGAGACACTCTAGCAGATCTATGAATGCTTTATGTTTATTATGGTGCCTCTACTACTATTTGTAGAGCTCATGACATTGTTCATTAGTTATTTGGAAAGATGCTTTTATTTTGTGGTTCTTGAAATTCTTCAAATTTATGTTGCTCCGACATTCACATTGTAGTAAGAGACTTCTCTCTAGACTCTTATTGTTCTGAGCAACAAACACTTTGTTTTCCATGGGGTTGTGAAGTGGTATCCTAAGAATTGTTAGTTTTGTACTCTATTTTATTATAACTCTCATGTTTCACATGAGCTTTACAACCCCATACCTTTAAGAATGACATGGGTGGTCATGTGTTCCAAAACTTATATGGTGTCGTATTCACCTTCTTGGTTGGAACCACAATAAGAAGTCTACATCAATGCATTATCCCTATAGGATATATGTAGAGTGGTTAGACAATCCCATGCACACAATTTAGTAGATGATCTAGAAACTCTTGACTCATATACTCACCACCACGATCAGATAAAATGGCTTTTATGGTTTCACTTAGTTGATTCCCTACTTCATATTGAAAAGCTTTCAAAAGCTCCATGTTTATGCCTAAGCGGGAAGGCATAACCATATGTACCAAATGAAAACATATGTAATGAACTAACTGTATTCAAAATACAAATTGCCAAGAGATTTGGCCCGACGATAGTTTTCCGATGCTATATCGCACGTCCCAAATTCCTAACGGATTAAAAGTTACGTCCATTTTAATTTGAGTATCTTTTGGCCCGTTTGTCCTTCTCCTATTTCCGCATGTAGCCCTCTGCCAAGTCGTCTATATGTTCCGTATCCAAATCACAGCGACGTATTGTAGTACAGATGCTCAACTAGCTGATATCCTTTCAAACACACTTCGTGTTCAGTTAAGAGAGATGCTTGGAGTATGCAAATTTGAATCAAGGAGAGTGTTGGATACCAATTCGAATTAGCATCAACTGTCCGCTTGGGATTGTTCAATAGAGAGACAGTTAAGCATGGGATATTACACGTGATTCATGTGATATCTTTGCTATTGCTGTTAGTGGAATAAGCCCCGTATTTTTTCTGATTTGTTGTTACGTTTCTACAGTTTAAATAAGCCTTCTTTTTTCCATGTTTCATCTGCAATTGTTGAATTAAAATAATGCCGTACATTCCTAATTCTACTTCTTAATTCCAACAATAATTCGATAAATCACTCAATTAATACATGAGAATGAATGTAATTTATCAGAGACACATATACATATATTTATAAAATCATTATTACAACATCAGCCTTCATTGTTTCAAATATCAAATAAAATATTTCTCACCATAAGAAAATCTATTTCGAACATGGATAAGCACCAACAACAATGGGTATTCATAGTGTTAGGAATCGGACAGGGTACACGCAGCGGAAACACTCTATCACACACACAAACTCACGAAAGCAGAAAATAAAGCAAGAAGAACACAAAGATTTTACGTGGTTCGGATTCGGTGCAAATCCTACGTCCACGGGCTGCAACTAGAGAAATATTATTAACTCAATAAGATTACAATTTACAATTGTTGGTGCATTTTGCTTCTCAACCAAAGCCTTGTATTTATAGGCTTAGGAATTGAATGTGAATTGAGAAAATAAAAATCAAGCTTGAAGACTTTGATCTCACCTACCTTTGACAAAAACTTCACCAACCCAATCTTTCACCTAACAATCTCCCACTTGAAGATTTTGAACAATACAGTAACTTCAGTAATCTTCAACCAAATCAGTCTTTCAAGCTTCCAGTTCCCAAGAAAAGCTAAACTTAGTCAAATTTTCCTAGTTGCAGCCGCCCCTCATCATCAAGTACTAGAAGGGCCAGTTGAAGCTACCACAAGCTCCAACTCAGTGGTAGCCAATCCCACTACCGACTCAATCGTGGTCAATACCGCCACCGACTCATCCCCTGTCTCAACCGGCTTGGACACTCCACCGGATCTAGAGATACACCGAGGACCACTAACACTCTCCAAACTTTGCAAACTTCCAACAGGAGAGAATTTTTCAGTCTTAGTCTTCAAAACCCAACAGCTCTTTGTAACTGTACCCGGAACACACCCCGAGCTCCCACTGTCACAAAATCCCCTGAATGGTTTAGACTTTCCGACTCGTTCAACTAACATCTCTTTGGCTCCAGACTTCATGTTTGCCAAATGAAGTCTCTTAGCACTAGATTTAGCGAACCAGATTTTGTCATGCTTAACCGGGACGGTCATACTTCCCTCAGCAGGTACCTCAACCATATACAATGACCCACGCTTCATACCTTGAGCAATCACCGAATTACCATTGACCACCCTCCATTTATCACCACCAAACCTTACTTCCAGTCCTTGTTTATCCAACTGACCAACAGAAATCAATTTCTTCTTCAGCTCCGGAATCACCCTGACATTCTTCAGGTTCCATGTAGTTCCCAATGAAGTAACCAGATCAATATCTCCCATGCCCGTTACTTGAAGCATCTCGTCATTTGCTAACCGTACCTTCCCAAAATCTCCTTATTTTAGATTCACCATCGTTTCTCCGTTGTCCATGGCGTGAAACGAAGCCCCTGAATCCATGACCCAAGAGTCTACAGAACTTTCCATACTTAGTATCAGTACATCATCCTTAGACACACCCTCAGCACCAGCAATGTTCAATTCTTTCTTTGGACATTGACTCTTAACATGTCCCACCTCCTGGCAGTTCCAGCACTTCACATTCTTCCAAGTTCTAGATGAACTTCTTCCCCGACTCCCACTGCTCCCACTATTTCTGCTATTCCCTCTACCTCTTCCGATATTTAATAACTCAGAAGAAGACGAGCCACCTTGATTTTTGCGTCTGGTATCCTCGCCTAGAACCAAATCTCGAACCCCTTCAAACGTCATACCACTGGTCCCCACGGAACTCGTAACAGCTGTAACTGTTCCTGACTAGCTATCAGGTAGTGAAGCTAGTAGTAGTGAAGCTTGAGTCTCATTATCAAATTTAATTCCTACAGATGATAATATGGACATAATTGAATTTAGATTGGTAATGTGAACCGTAACTGAGCTGTCTTCATTCATCCTTGTCGTGAACAACTCCCTCATCAAGAACACCTTGTTAGCCGCCGACGGTGTCTAATACATGTTCGTCAGAGCATCCATCATACCACGTGCCGTGGTTTCCTTCATGATGTTGAAAGCAACGCTCCTTTCCAACGACAACGTAATAACTAACCACCTTAGCTTTCTTGTCCTTTGAGTTCCACGCATCTTCAACAGCTTTTTCTATTTTCTCTGGTTTGTCTCCAAGTACCATCTCCAAATCTTTCTGACATAGCAATGCTTCTAATTGCATTTTCCACCAGCTAAAGTCAGAACCGTTGAACTTCTCGATTACAACCTTGTCTATAGCCATTACGACAAACAGGAAACAAATTGAGACAACGAAACAGACACAACAATGGCACGGACCTGACCGGTTCGTTCAGTGTACTCGTGTGTGACAGAATAGTACCCTTCAAAGTACCAAGACACCTTTAATACAATTAATAGAAATTAGTTTCTGATGTGGAAGATCAGACAAAACTGCAACCACAGAGCATACTCTAATTTCTAAACCGAGACCTCCTCCAAAACCCGAAGCTCTGATACCAGTTGTTAGGAATCAGACAGGGTACACGCAGCGGAAACACTCTATCATACACACAAACTCACGAAAGCAGAAAATAAAGCAAGAAGAACACAAAGATTTTACGTGGTTCGGATTCGGTGCAAATCCTACGTCCACGGGCTGCAACTAGAGAAATCTTATTAACTCAATAATATTACAATTTACAATTGTTGGTGCATTTTGCTTCTCAACCAAAGCCTTGTATTTATAGGCTTAGGAATTGAATGTGAATTGAGAAAATAAAAATCAAGCTTGAAGACTTTGATCTCACCTACCTTTGACAAAAACTTCACCAACCCAATCTTTCACCTAACACATAGCCCCTAACCAAATACCACATATATAAGCTAGACACACTCTAGTTCCACATACATTGAATCTAGAACTAACACAGTAGGTTACCCGGACCAGTTGAAACACCAAATTGATTACAATAATTGGTATAGAAACTGACAGGAGAACTCACCTGATCTGCATTCCCACCGTTGCATGCAGGGCTATTGATGGCCCTGATTGTAGCTCCGAACCCTTGACCGACAACCGAATGAACATTCTCCATCCAAAACCATAATGCGGTCTTGAATGAAATAATTTGGTCATTTGCCACGATATCTGGGTTCCCAAGCATATCGATCCCGATGCTCCTTCCAGCTGCACCATAGTTGTAGTTATATGTAATCTGAAGTGGACCTCTCCCATAGTAGCGTTTGTTAGGGGCGCATGGATATTCGTTGCTGGCCTCGCAGTACACTTGTTTATCTATCGCTTCTATGTGACAGAAGTCTGTCCATGCATGCATGTATAAATGGTCAAAATTAACAAAATATTTTTATATTTGTCAAACCAAGAAGTTTTGTGCGACATACATGTTTGAAGGAAACAATATATATATATATTCCAAAAAAATCAAATATTTTGAACTTACGATCAGTCACATGAGTGACATGAGCAAAGAAAGCTGCGAGTTCTCGTTTTGAATCATCCATCGAATCGGATCTAGCAAACTCTGGGTAGTCCATGATTGCTCCAAGAAACCCCACACGTTCGTAAAAGCTTTTTCCGGTACATGTGTTAGCAGACTTGTTCATAATCCCATAAAAGAAATCGTCGGTCACTATATCAGCTATATTTAGACCATTATTCTGGGATGCGTCTGGCTCCAGGATGAGGACTCCGGCGATGTATAGTCGGCAGTGGCGGAGCCAGAAATTTCGATACCGGGATACAAAAATATTCAAAATAATATTTTGTACAAATTTGCTTAATGTTCTAGGTGTATTACTCATTATTCTAAACAATTACTGTCATTTAAAATTATGAAAATCAATGTTTACTACGCAGTAATCAATCAACAAATTTATTACATAAATCAAACATTAACCTCGTAATTAAAATTCAATTTAAACAAAATATTAATTCTATAGTTTTTTTTTATCGAACGGCTAATTCTATACTTCTAAAATACAATCAAAGCGTTTTTTTAAAGGCCTAAAGAATTATTAAAATCATACTTCACTTATGACTACATATTGCATCGATGAAGATTGAAGACTAAATTTAAAAAGTATAACTCATAGGTATGTGGCCCACTGGCCTTGAGGCCTTCAACCCTTCACACATGACACAAATGGCAAGAAAAAAAGAGCTATAAATTACAAGTTATTAAGCTGAAAGTGCAACATGGATAAGCTAGTTCACATGTAAAAATTCAATATATAAAAAAGTTAAAGTATGGGGATGCAGGTGTACCCCCACCGCCCCAAGTAGATACGCCACTGATAGTCGGGCAAGGAGGAGGGTTGAGAAAGTTGATTGCATTTCGTTTTTGTGGTGTCTGAAAGTAGAAGGTTATTATGTAGTGGGATACTTATAAGTTGAAAAGTCTCCTCCAAAGTCTCCCATTATTTATTTTTCGTAGGTAACGTGAAATATTAAATGGTCGAAATTCCATTAGAATGTGGAATTATTATTATTATTCTTTTGAACAGCCATTATGGAATTGTCCAGTTTGTAGATTTATTTATGCTAATGGGTCCTTCTATGATTGAAATTCTCATCGAGGTGGACGCTCAATCGGTGCACACCAAAGAGATTTCAATGTTCTGTTTTAACCACCATCTTTTTGTTATACCAACTTTGCATTATACTATGTTTCTTGATTAATTTCCTAGCAAGTTTTTATTTTATATTTGGGTGAGGCATGTGTATTGTTGTGTTGAATTGTATTTCATGTAATCGTTTTGTTTTAATTAGTTTTAGGAAGCAGAAAGGAAACATGCTCCATGTGGTTAGTCAAATGATTCTTGGGTGTTGAATCCAAGGTTTTGAAAAGTAGGATAAGTTGTTTCATTTGTCAAAGAAAGCCTGCTCTTATTGTGACTTTTTGTTTTGTTTGTCTTTAGAATGTTTATACGGTATACCATGTTTGTTTGTTTTTTCACGTTTGCCCCTTAACTTTTTTTTTTAATTTGGACTGTTCCTGTCTTTTGGTTTTGTTGCGTGTTTAGACTCTAACAGACTTAAAATGATTATACTACCCATAATCTAATTTTTTTAAAATTTATTTATGATCCAATAACAATTTAATAATATTAAGAATGTAAATGCCCCTCTCGCTCGTATTTCTTCCAAACCCTATACCAACACCACCAAATTACTGTTCTCCCTAATTTTCCCCAAAGTCTTATTGTGCTTCATTCTTCCCGAAATCTCCTGACCTTGCGTTGAATCCTTCGTCTAACATGATCCTTTGTCTTAATCCAAACCCAATGTTTGCACAACAGATTCAAGAACCGGTGAGTAATCTAGGGTTGCGATGATATTGGCTTCTCCCTAACAAAGCCACGATCTATTCGATTTAATCCATATAAACAATCAGATTTAAGAGAAGCAAGTTGGGATTGTTGGAACTTTGAAAGTGAAATTTCCTTGTATGGCTTTTGTCCCACATAGGAAGTTGAGGAAAACCCTTTTGACCTTATAAGCCAACTCCCTTCAAACCCATCAAATGGATTAAATTGGGTATTATGGGTTGAACTTGGTTGTAGGCTTGGATAGTGGTCATGGGCTACCTAAATGGCTTGGATAGTGGTCATGGGCTACTTAGAAATGTCTTGGATATATATAGATATTAAATAGTCATAGATAGGGCTCTTCCTCACCAATTTCGGATTTGTTTTAATCCAATCACGAAATTAAATTAATTTTTAATTATTTATTTATTTTCATGACAGTTACTTGACAGTTTTTGGAAGTTACGAAACTGTCATATGATTTTAATTATTTTTATTTAAATCTTTCATTTTAATTACACAACTGCCACTATCATCTAAGCTCTTGATTTTTTCAATCTAATGGTCCAAAATTGGTCCTACATTCACACAATACTTAACAAATGTATTTAATACTAACTATATATATATATATATATATATATATATATATATATATATATATATATATATATATATATATATATATATATATATATATATATAGTTAGTATTAAATACATTTGTTAAGTATTGTGTGAATGTAGGACCAATTTTGGACCATTAGATTGAAAAAATCAAGAGCTTAGATGATAGTGGCAGTTGTGTAATTAAAATGAAAGATTTAAATAAAAATAATTAAAATCATCCGATTAAGGGTATAATGGACATTTTAATATACCTACAAATAAGGAAACCATAATTTTTTTCAAATCAATTTTGAAGATCGAAACAAAAATTACGGATCATTCTCTTAATTTCGGTTCCTTTATTTTCTCTATTTACGATTTTTACATTGACGATGCGTAGATGGTTGTTACGTAGTTTGGGTTTTTGTTTTTGGTATCACATTCTCTAAGAATATACATGGTTGGGTTTGTGTTTTTAGTATCACATTCTTTAAGAGTGTATATGATGGTTGTTACGTAGTTTCACGTAGGCAACCTTATTCTCCGAGAATGGTTCAAGATACATAATCATTTAGAGAATCAAATAAGCATTTAATATACATTAAGTATATCCTGCAAGAATGAAAAAGAAAAATTCATAATTTGACATAAACGTGTGATTTGAAGTCTTTAAGAACACAAATATTTTTATAGAACAAAAGTATTCTTAGAGAATGCAAGCATTCTTAAAGAATGCTTTGGCAGAAACAATTATGCTCCTCTTTTCTCTATATCATTCTTAGAGAATGCAAGCATTCTTAGAGAATGCAAGCACTCGTCGCCTTTGGTAATACACATAAAACGGAATGAATTTGATCGTACGGTTGAAATTATTAAAATTTCTTATGCATTACTCGTGACTTATTGGTAATACACATAAAATTTCTCTCAAACAAAGAATCAACCCCTCCTTGATTTGATTTCTTCCCCTTCGACCCTTCTTCAATTCTTCCTTCTCGCCCGACTTTGCTTCTCGCCGACTTTGCAACTACCGGATTTCTCATAAATTTGAAATCGCACATTCCGCCACCGCCAATTATTCAACACATGACTCCTATTACACTATTTTTATCTACCAATTTTAGAGGCAACATCCACCAAAAGTAATGGAATCCCTTTTTATATTCCAAAATCAATGCACAACACCTTTTGAATCCGGTCACTTTAAAGCACGTCATCGCAAATTCTTGAATTGATTAAGCAAAAAAGCATTAATTGAGAATTTCATATCAATTGTGGAAATAAACAAAAGGCTAACCTCAGACTTGCCGACAAAGATGTAGTCGGAGATACTAATGAGATCGAGTCGACGACGGCAAGAAAAGAGGGAGACGGCTAAAATGGGTTAAGTAAGGTTACGTTCCATAAATATAGGTATTTAATTTGGGCAAATTAATTAATTATTTAATAGAATTAATATTTATATTATATAAATGGACTAATTTGCCCATATCAAATAATTGGTTCAGAATTAGTCGTACAATCACACAATATTTAGAAAATGTATTTGAACCTACATCTATATATATATATATATATATATATATATATATATATATATATATATATATATATATATATATATATATATATATATATATATATATATATATATATATATATATATATATATATATATATCCATTTGGCGCCATTTTCAGAACACAGAAATCACTTACGAACTTCACCCTCCAAAATTCGTTCTTCACAGTTTCTCAATGGGGACTTAGTTTAGTTCGTCAGATTCAAGATTCAATCTTGAATAGATTGTTGAATCCTCAAGACAGATCCATACCCAGGAAATTTTTGTCTTAGGACACTGCATTGTAGGCCTCAATCTGTATTTTCTGTATTTCTATCTACAATTTCAAGTACGTTTTCTTGTAATTTAGTTTGTGTTAATGTAATTTTACATTCGTTGTTTAGTTTATATATGTGAATTCATTTGATTGTTAACCTCTGTCATAACAGGATGACGTGTGTCAGGAAAGGAAATGGCTCGGCTAGGGTGAGTCTGAGGCTGAGATCATATCGTTTCTCCGATCTGGGTGTTCTTCAGGTAGTGGGATAAAGATAATCCACCATGATTCTCATTCATGCTAATAAACGGAACCATTGGTTCGTTTTTTAGAAAGTTGTATAAGTTTTTTTTAACTAATTCTCTTCTTCCTAGCTGGATTTAGATCCTTCACTTGCATCATCAAGTTGTACTCCTGCATCATCAAGTTGCACTGTGCACGTATCATCATTCTCAAATACCTTTTGAATTTTAATTAGAATATCAGCGAAAGTGTTTACAGTAGTTTAATCGAAGTGGGTAAATAGCAAGAGCAAAGACTTCTTGAATCCAGTTTATGAGTGGGAAGAATAAACTTTTGCGGAAGATGCTAGTGGGCCTCTTGAGGGTTCTGTTTGGTCATCGTGTTCTTAATCTTGCAGCTTCTGTAAAAGGGTTTTTGGTTGCTTCAGTGAATTAAAAGAGTTAATGAAGGCGTTTGTGTATGCAGTGGGTATATGCGGGAATTTTTATAAAAGAAAAAACAATAAATACTACAAAGAAAATTAAAAAAAATAAACTATTAAGGGTAAAATAGTATTTTTATGTTTGGCAGGAACCAAACGAGCAACAAAACCAAAATAGAAGGACGGTCCGAGTTAAATATAGAATTAGGGACTAAACACGCAAGTTACCCTAAACCACAGGGACCATTCGTGTAATTTACTCATTTGTTTTGAAAGCATAGTAGAGCTTGACTTTTTCATAACATGGGAGGTATAAGCAATTAAAATACTGTTTTGTTAATTTTTCATAACAGGGGAAGAAGTTTCCTAATGTACTCTCCCCCATTTAGATCAAAGCAAAATATGGCCAAGCTAACATCAACAAAAATGCATATTCAGACCCTACTAGAGATTAATGATCTCTAAGTTCCTACACTTATAGAAAGAAATGAATTCAACTTTCATGTTTTGCTCACAAATGAAAGTAAGTTGTTATTTCTTATATTTAATTTTAGATAAAATGAAGAAATAATAACTTACTTTCATCAATTTGTTGGTTATATCATCCTACTTCCATTTCATCCCATTATAACCTTATCTTAATTGAGAGTGTATGTGTGTTGCTGTGTCTTTATATGTGTGTGTCATTGTGTGGGTTTATGTGTCAAAAATAGAAAGTGTATGTATTTGACTATATGATCTTTATCTGCATATTACACAGCCACACAAATGGGTAAAATGGTGTTGTGTGTGTATTTGTATGTGTGAATGTGTAAAATATACCCAATTATATCAGAGGTGCTTTTAGTTTTTTAAGGGATTTTACATTGCATAAAATTGGCAAAACAGAGGGTGGTTTTGGTTGAAGCAAGTCATACTATTTGATGGCGTTTTTCTCATCCAATGTCGTATTTTGAGCTCTGCATTCATACATAAAAGTAATAAAATGCATTGAATATTTTAACGGGAAAAAACCTTGTAATAATTGGTAAAAGTAAAACTAAGGGCAAGCATTGGAACCCGTACCCGTATTAGAATAAACTAAGGGCAAGCATTGGAACCCGTACCCGTATTAGAATACGGAACTGCATGAGACGATTTTTGGTTCTGATTGATGAAAAATAATCACCGATTCTGGTTCTGGCTTTGGTTCCTAAAATTTGGAACTGCATGCGATGGGTTCTGGTTCCGATTGATGAAAAATGGAGAGCCAATGTGAGGGACAAATGATGATATTAATCTCAAACAAAACTATACGCCGATAGGAAACTACTGATCATAAGTCACTATTCGACTTTTGATGAAACAAAAATAATCTCCGCCCGGAAAGTATTCGCGTAAATGAAATTAATCGTGGCCATTTCATTGCACGGGTAGACTACTTGCGATATTTTGTAAATTGTTAATACTGGGAGTTCAGTAGTCGATGTTGCATTATATCACTCCACAAAGAAATGCCATCAAGCTTTTATACATTAGAATAACGTAGTCTCTATACGACTTAAAATGAAAACGATTGCTTAATTCAACAAAGCATCTATGAAACAGTGGAAACCTTGAAAAAACAGAGCCCAAGGATGACCTTTAACCGCAATTGTCGCTGCCACACTTCGTATCTAGCCAGAGCTGTTGATGACAAAAAAAAAAAAAAAAAAAGTAGCAACACACATGAGAATTATTTGCTGAAAAATGTAATAGCACCAAATACGAATTGATCCTTAATTAAATTCTCGAGAAAATAAATCATATATGTGTAATCATACCTTATGCCACAAATAGGTGCATTATATTAGAAACTTATTAATAAAAAAAGTGTAGTCAACCTTGATTATTTTTCATTTTACGTAACAGATTATTTTTGTTAAATGGGTTTATGAGGTAACTACTTGATAACAGAATTTCAATAACTTGAAGCGGAAGAGTAAGACATCAAGTCAATTCAATGAGGCGAGGTATAGAAACATGTAAATGATTGAGTACCCGAAGAAAGCAAGGCTTGAATCGTGGTACAATTGTAAGCTTACCAATGCTATATAGCTGACTTCAAAATGTCTGAATTTGGTGTTTCTCTAGAACTGCCATCCCTGTAGGAGAGTACAACCGGTGATGTTTTGTTTGAGAAAATATTAATATGTTAATAGTAAACAAATGAGACATGACATACCTCTTGCTGTTTGGTCTTTATAAAAGAGGTGGGGTCTTCGGTGGCATGACACAATCCAAAAGTTGTATCTATTAACTTTAACTTTGGAGTAGTTGATAATCCACATGTGAAAACTGTAATTTGTGGACAATCTTTGATTTCCAAATTATCTAATGATGGCAACAGAACAGATTCCTTCCCCAAGTAAAAGCCGTTGATATTTGGAAGCTTGAGAAGTGTTATGGATTTTAGACAAGGGAACACAACCTCAGTTGCTCTAGTATCAGAATCTTCAACTTGCTTGACAATCACATCCATACTCTCGCAGTCGCTTATTTGTAGCTCTTGGAGCTGCAATAGACTACCAACCATGCAACGTGTGAAAACATGTCCAAGAAGTCGACAATCATTTATTGACACCTTTGTGAGGTTTGGAAAGTTCAACACTATCCACCGATTGCTTTTCCAAATGTGTGTGAGGTTATCCAATCTATCGAGAGTCATCTCTTTTAGCTTCTCAAATACCACAACAGATTGTGTTTCATTCATATCATCATTTGTCCCTTCGACCACTTCAAATACTTCCTCTATTGAGTATTGATAATAGGGATGGGCAATACAAATCTTTTCTATATTCTTCAAATTAAGCAACTCGTTGCATGGAAAAATTACTAGGCTATCCAACAATTTATCTTTCTTTTGTGCGTCTACTTCAACTAAATTTGAAAATGACCAAGGGAAGTGAAGTAGCTTTATTATATCCGGAAGAGAGCACGTATCGAGTTGACTCTGATAGAAAAACCAAACATAAATCATCACATACATGGAGATCGTTAAGTAAAATACATTAAGTATACGAACATATTAAAAGATTGTAAATTTTATTGATCTTAGGTATACCAAACCTTATTTCCTGTCGGCAGCCTAGTTTTATGGAACTACTTTCATTATTCCCTTTGTCAAAATGGGCAATGCGGGAGAAACGGTTAAAGGAAAATAAATATTTATAATCATTATATTGCACCTGTTTATACCATTTAAATAACAACTAATATATATTACAATAATTTTGTGTACCATCTTACAAAACTCTATAATTACAAATATATCCTTATAAAATTTGAAATTACGTGTATATCTTTCTAAACCCTAAAAACTCACACACACACATGTATGTCAATATATATATATATATATATATATATATATATATATATATATATATATATATATATATATATATATATATATATATATATATATATATATATATATATATATATATATATATATATATATCCTATCCTAATAAATAAGTAACTCAATACCACATGTCATCACCATATTCATTTTGCCATATGTCATTTTCTCATAATTTTGAATTTCTTGAAAAAACTAATTTGTTTGACAGTTACGAATCACTCAATAATGATCTATTTAATTGTCAATTCAATTTCAAAATCAATTGTAACCTACATTCATGCTTTCTCGTCTATTAATTTCATGGACTTAAACAAAACTCACAACAACAGTTTTATTATTTTAAGTATTGATATATTTCATCTTTAAATTTGTTTTTTAAAAAAATATTAGTATTTAGATTTTGTTATTTAACATTTTATTTATATTACCCCGTGTAATACACGGGTCTCACCACTAGTATATATATATATATATATATATATATATATATATATATATATATATTCCGAAAAAGTCAACAAAAATTCTTCTTTCAAAATTCTATTTTAAATGACCGAAGATTTTTAACCGACTAAAATTCTTAATATGAAAAAGTTCTATGATATTTGCCGTCAAAATATTACAAAATAGATGAATGATTTTTTTTTTCATAAAGAGGGTCAAACTTGGATTAATATTTTTTTGAGAAAAGAAAACGAGGGTAAATATAATGTAGCCTAAAAACAATGAATATAGTTACATGGTAAGATAAATTATTTAAAGTATTTTATAGTGATAAAAAGACACAACTTAATAGCATTAAAGATTTTTATTAAACGTGCCACCACCATTATGACTGAATTATATAAGCTACATCCATTTGAGTTAATGGCTAAATAAATAAGATAAAGGAGATTAGCTAAAAAAGAAACTGTTTTGTGAGTAGAAACTAATTCATTATAAACTATTTTAGCAAACAATTGACTCTTACAGGAAGGATGAAAATTTATAAGTAGAATGTATTAATAATACATAAATTTTTGTAATAATAAGAGAGTAGTTTGAAACTGGGTCGGATTGTTAATCTGTTGATGTGTATATGATTGATAACTGAGAATAGGACCGTATTCACGTGATCATAGGTATTATTATTTAAAACATAATATTTTCTTAATTTATAGGTTCTAGCTAATGATTTTTAATTTTTAAGTTTGATTTGTTATCATCATAGCCAATTTTTAATGTTGATTTGGTTTTAAAATAGTTTTTCACTATTCATTTTTACAATTCAAAATTCTTAATTCTTTTTACATATTTTTAAAATTCTTTTTTTACATGAAAAAACATGTAAAAAAAGAAGTAACAAACGAAATTGTAATAATAAGCTTTGAAAAAACATGTAAATAAGAAATAAATATATGAAGTTATCAAAATGGGTTGTGAAAAAATTTAAAATTTAAGTAGTAATAATAGATTATGAAAGAACATATAAAAATAAAGTTAAAACATAAAGTTGTAAAAAAAGAATTATGAAAGAAACATGTTAACAAAAAGTAAAAAAAAAAATGAACATGTAAAAACCAATTATGGAAGAAAAAAAACATGTAAAAATGAAGTTGTAAAAACCGATTGTGAAAAATCATGTAAATGCAAAGCAAAAAAATTAAGTTGTAAAATCAAATTGCAAAGAACACAAGTAAAGGCAAAGTAGAAAATTAAGTTGTAAAAATGAATTGCGAAAAAATATGTAAAAATGAAGTAAAAGAATTTTGTTAATACGTTTTGTGAAAAAACATACAAAAAAGCAAAAGATGAAGTTGTAAAAACCAATTGTGAAAAAACACGTAAGTGGCCTTGGATAGTCAAAAAAATATACAACAACGTTCGATAGCCAAAAGAAGAACAATGGTATTGAATTGCTAAAAAATGTGAAAACTTATTGTTGTTGGTCATAATGATCATTTTAATAAAAATTAACAAGTTAAATAATCTTTTAAAACATAAAATGAATTAATTGACCAAATACCAAATAATCACAACTTAACATACGATGACTGTAATATAACTTTAAATAATTTTGATAAATTAACAAGGCAGTGGGGCAACTTAACATACCATTAATGTAATCTAATTTTAAATAATTTTGATAAATTAACAAGATTGTGGGACCCATGTTAAATTGGGCTTAAAAAGATAACTCAAACTAGTTTATAAACTTTTGTTCGAAGATAAAATCATGCCTATGTGTTCATTCATCAAAGTGATTTAATAATTGAAAGGTTATATATAATTTAATATAATATCTTCTATAATTATGTATTTTATTTGGTTTTGTTTCATTTTTCCTTCGGGAATTGACATATGAAATCGAACGACATCATCCTCAAATAATAAAATAGAGTTTAGTAATTGATGTATGCCTTAATGGACTGCGAGAAGTTGTAAGCAAATAATATTTTTAACATCATAACATGACATGATTTATTGATTACACGATGCAAGTAAAGTAATAACATACCTCGTGTGTTGGATTCGACAAATGAAAGTTGAGGCCACATTCAAGAGTATGCTTGCCTACCCCTGTATGTATGTAATTTAGCTTTGGAGCCATGGAGTGATTAGATGTGAAATTCATCATTTGTGGGCAGCCATACATCGTAACCTTTTCCAATAATGGCCACCTGAACTCATTCATCCCTAAAAAGAAACCTTCAAGGTTTGGTAAATCTGCTAGTGTAAGTGACTTGAGACGAGGGAAGACTAGAGATTTAGATGTTTCTGTGGGCTCTCCAATTTCCCTCACAATAACTTGCACTGCCTTGCATTCATCTACAGTCAATTCTTTGAGTTGATTGAGGCTTTCAATTGTGGAACTTGTGAATATATATTCCAAACATTCACATTTTTCAATATGCAATATCGTTAGGTTGGGCAATTCAAACAAAGTCCTAATTCCATGCCTTGGGATGGTCATTGCAGTACAAATATCATCACCAATAGCATGAACACCATCGTCGCTGACCCCTTCACCTTCAAATAGCTCCATCATTGACTTGCATTCTGATATTCTCAACTCTACAAGCTTATTTAGTTTCCCCACTACATATTTTGGACACAATGTTGATAGGTCATGGCAATGTCGTATCTCTATCTTTTTGGAGTATTGGCAAAGGAACCAAGAAGCAACATCGACTTGTGAACACTACAGCACATGAAAAAAACAATTAAAGTTATTGAAATAACAAATCCTACTTGTTTTCTACATACATACACACTATAATTTAACATGACATTTGTTTCTACAAATGGGCTACAAACACAACTGTGGTAATTAAGTAACAATCTCGCTAATCGAAGCTAAAATTCAAATTTTAGCAACATGATTTATGAATAGGCATTAGACTCTAACCCCTCACCCCTTAAAGTAGCAAACTTGAAACACTAGCTTACTTGTATTTCCATACTTGCATTGATTACATCATCTTCTTGGTTTAAACAATTTAACTAACATGAACAATTAATTTTGGACATAACGAAAAAAAGTGAGAACAAATTACAACAATGCAATTCATAAATCTTTTTGAAAAAATTAAACTAAAACAAATAATTTAATATGCATAGGATTCACTTAAAAGAAACCATACCTTGAAGGCATTGCCTCCATCAATAATCTTTAAGCATGGCAAATTTCTAAGGTCGAGATCTTCAAGATGAGGGAAGGATATGATGTTTTTATGAGTAGATATAGATGTATCCATTTCATTATTTTCATCATATCTATTTGAAACAACTTCCTCAATACCATCACAATCAATTATCTCGACAACCTTTAAGTTAGGAAGAAGCATGCCCATGAGAGGTGAAAATAAGTACTTTATGTTATGGCATTCAAAGAGAAATATGTTTGTGAGGTTGTGGAATGACAATTGTGATTGGTTTTGAGGAATTACAAGTTTATTCCAATTGTATTTCCACACATGACTCATCCTCCCCATATCTTGTAGCCATAATTCTTTGAGGTCTGGAAGTACTAGTAGTGGTGGTTGTTTAGGCTGATGAGTTGTCAAATCACTACTACTAGAACTCTCTATCTTAAACACCACGTCGACACCATTACATTTGAATATCTCAAGTTTTTTGAGGCGATAAACTGGGAATGCAACATCATGAACATTATCATACACCCGTGGAATCTCTTCCTTGGATAAAACTTCAATCTGCATATATCTCAACAAGAAATGCAATTAGAAATTTCCATCCACTAAACTGAATTTATTAAACAATTTCAAATGATCGGTTTTTATCACTAAAATAGATATTTAAAATATTCACATCTAGTAGAAATGTGATTCTTCCATGGCTCCTAATAACACGTAAAATTATTCTAAGTTTACAATTGTCAAAAAATAATAATGCATAAAAATATTTGTCATGACACATTTCTCCATGCAAGTTCATAATCTTATAGGCTTTTAACTAAGAATATAGTAGAGTTGATTAGTTTTGTAGTGTTATATGTATATACACATATGTATGTGTGTATACACACCTACATATTTACATACATAAATATGTGTGACTGTGTACATAAAGACATAAATAAGTGCTCAAACATCTAAATAGAAATTAGAAGCTCAATTACATTACATACCTCTTGGCTTTTATTAACCAATCCAATGTTTCTTCCTTTTTCTTCCCAATGTCTCCTACCATCTATACTCACATTCATAAGTGTTCTCACATCAAAATTGTTGATTGTAGGTGTGAACACGCTTAAAAAACTCTCACACATTTGTATTTCTATCATTTCAACAGCTTGAAAGCTACGAATGAGGATATCCGAGACACCTTCACCTTTCATCCTGCACAATTCTCTTAGCTTGCCCAAGTTATTTACACAAATGCGTCTCAAGTTGCTAATATATTCTTCACTTTCACCAATACAACTCATGTCGATGTTGAATAACACTTCAATACTTCCACAGTGATAAACAACAAGCTCTTCTAGATGACGCAACAACCACATTGGATTTCTTGGAAATAGATTCTCAATATTATCACATCCGTACACTTCAATCTTTCTCAACATACAGGTAGTAACTTGGTCACTGCTACTAACTTGATAAGGCCATATCTCTTTCAGCTTATTCATACTACCAACATGTAATATATCTAGCTTAGGAATCATGATCTGCACAACAATTAAGACTTGTTGATCATCAATAGCACCAACAATTTAATATAGTATACGTTTTAATTTTAAAAACATTTCGTGTGGTGAACTCCCCATATAATATATACACTTCAATTACTTATTAGTCAAACTAATTTTATTTTAAAAATAGAGACGTACCTCTTTTTTCAAGAATGGTTGATTTACAGAAACTTTACTAGATGTTGCAGACGTATTCTCGGGATAAATGCTAGTAAAATTAGGAAGGCCATCAAGTCTCAACTCCACCAGCTGTGGTAGCTCAATTACATTAACAGAGTTGCAAAAACCTACCAAATTTGGTAGCCGAAACAAAGATAAATACTTTAGCTCCGAAAACCGGATTACCCCAACTCCATCATCCTCACAATACGCCAGTACTTCCATTACACGACAGTTAGAAATTTTGAGGCACTCAAGCTTCATCAAACCACTTGTAACAGGGACTGTAAAGAGGTATCTCAAGTTTCCACACTTGTAAACATCAAGGGATCTTAGATTATTAAACGAATGTTGAGGAAGACGATAGGATTCAACTAAAACTTCTTGAAGATTTTCCATACCATCCACCTCAAGATAAAGCACCTCGGTTTTTTCAAACAACTCATTTATTCTAGATTGCAATAGTTCCTCTTTGTTAGTCACCAACATCAACGTGTTTTCGAACGAATGCATCTTTAATCCTGAACTGTCTCCTAAACTACGTCCCATAGATATTTTGAACCTTTCAAGTTTCATAAAAAACATGTTCTCGGGCATACCATTGTTGTCAAAGAACTCAACTTCTAATGTAGAAAGGTGCTCAGAAAGTGCTGCTAACTCAGTATGATTGCCATCTGTAAACCTAATAGCTCCTTTATCAACTTTCATATAAAGCTCTTCAAGCTTGACCAAATTAATCAAGACACCATCATCAATGCGTAGATTGACACAACCTGTCAAGTCCAGTAGCTTTAGCTCCTTCAATTTTCCGATTGTGGAAGGTAACTTTTTAATGCCACAATGAGCAAAACTAAGCACTTCTAAATTCAAGAGTTCACCAATAGCAGAACAATCAAACATTAATAAGCATTGATGGAGAAGGAGTGTTCGAAGCTTGGTAGAGCATTCTAGTGACCTAGGAAGCAATGGATACTGCATTTTTTCATAAGCTATAACCTCAATATTTTCCATTCGTTCATAAAAATCTTCAGGAAACCTAAGCGACTTATCTCCATGCATAAGTCTCAAAAGTGATACATTCGGGTATTTGAAGTCTCTAGGAAACACATAAATACCCTTGCAAGTCATAGAAATTCTTTTGCATGACTCATTCATTCCAACTCTACTCCACTTTGGAATATCACCATGGTTAACTATCCATGCAAGGTCACCTTTAGAAACTTTGCCTAACACAAAAGCATGCACAAGATCATGCATTTTGACACATCCATTGTAATCGCTATCGAACAACAAATTTGAAGTTTTGAGATTGTACACACATGTCTTAGTTCTATCTCTAGCATCTCCAAAAGTAGAAACTTCATTTAACAATTGTAGGCCCCATGCATATCTTGTGAGTTCCTCGATTGGAATATCAAAGTCATCGGGAAACAAGCCACATAGAAGGAAAATTGCTTTTTCCTCCTCGTCTTTTATATAGGTATAGCTCATCTCTATAGTTTTTTGCACATTCTTATCAAGATTATTTTTCTTTAAACGTTTAAGTGCATCTCTCCAAAGATATGCTTCTTTAGATTTAAGGGTTGTGCCAATGAGTTTGATAGCAAGGGGTAAAAAACCGCATCTTCTTACAATTTCACATCCTATTTGATAGAGCTCATGGTCGTGTTTTTTTGCAACTCCCGTGATTTGAAAAAAGAAATTATGTGCTTCGAGCTCTTCCATGACATCCATTCTGATTACATTAATATATGAATTAGCTTCTCCTGCAAATTGAGAACAAGTACTTTCATAGCGTGATGTCAACAATAATTTGAAGCCGTTGAGCAAAGGACTTAGTCCAATATCTTTAAGTTCAAAACTCTCCCATACATCATCAAATATTACTAGGACCTTTTTTTTTTCTTCAAACATTTTCTCGAATCCTATACGCAGAAGATCTGCCCTTGCTGTTATAGGCTTTTCAGGTAAAGGTTGGCCCATGTATAATGCTACAGCTTGTTGAATAGACTCTATGTCAATCTTTTGCCCAATAACCACCTTCAAAATCCAGTCAAACATTTTCCAATCTTCTGCGGTCTTTTTTAGTTGTTCCATCATAGTGGTTTTCCCAACACCTCCCATTCCACAGAGGGCTATCACTTGACTCGTGTGATGTTTCTGAAGGGAGTCGAGGGCATCCTTAAAAGGCTTTTCTCTGGATTTGAAGTGATTTTGGGCATCACCATTGAATGGATTAGAAGTGGATGCGTTTTTAGAGTTCACTTTCCCAAGAGGTTTTTGAGCATTACTCCAAATTATCTTACTATTTTCATCAAGAAGACTTTCCATCTCCTCCGTAATCTTTAATGCATTCCTTCCTGCTCGATACCTCATCTTCAAGTTAAAACATCCATTCCTAGTACTTGATATACTTTGAGCATCTTCTTTAACTTTTTGGACCTCTTCCAACCAACCCGGTACACGAGTTGGTATCTCTAGACTACTTATGTTGTTTGCCTCCATGTGCTTCTTAACATCACTGCTTGTACCATCCAGTTCCTTCATTTTAGTAGTCATTTTCCTAACATGTTTTGCGGAGGAAAATAGATAACCTAACTGTTCCTTGATAGGAACCATTAGAGTTTCAACAATAGGACCAATGATTGCAGATACAAACTCCATTTTCCAATATTGAATCGTTTAGTAATACCTACAAAGCATGTAACAAATCATCATAAGGGGTGAAATTGCAAAAAGTTGTTAATTAGCATACATATATCTATTCATATTTTCATTATTAAATTTCAAAACTCTCTTACCTAATATCATCTATAATCAATATATTAACAATGTTCACAATTTATCCTTCGAATTTTAAATATTATGTATGACAAAACTTTTGAAAAAAATGGGCTTCTTAAAATACTCTTCATGTAAATTAAGACAAATCTAGTGATCTTAATTATTTATTTTGTTTTACGTCTTCACTTTCAACGTAACATTTGTATTCGTTGAAAAGATTGAAAATGGAATAGTTGATGATCTTAACATCTTCATGATCATGTGAATAGTTAGATTTCATTTGAAAATCTTACACATATATGTGTTTGGTTCAAAAAACACACGTGCATACATGTTTAGACCACTTAAGGGCTATCTCTTGGCTCTTGTACCTAGGTAACAATGAAAACTTGATTTTCACATACTTTAAGTAAGGATTATACTCTTGTGAGTCTCTTATATTTGACTTTTTATAAATGATGGATGCTTGAAACACACAAAATCCCATACGAAGAACACAAGAGATCTTAATGGAAATCTAAAAATGGAGGACCATAAGGCACTAATATTAATTTTGTAAAATCGACAATATAAAACAGGTACAAATGGTTGAAATCATCAAAGGGTCAAGAGAATATAGAATATATGAAGGAATGAATAAAATATACACCCTAAGTAATGGTTTTCTTTATAAACTTGCATGGATGGCCTAATGCAACTCAAAAAACTCATGATAACACGGAAAGCACCATAACTAATGTTGATAACCAAGTAAACACCTTAATAATATAGTAAAATCGGCTCCTATATAACCAATAAAGCATGTAGTATAAATCTAAATAGTTGCATAAATAAGGAAAGTACAAGCTGAATGCAACACTTTCCAAAAGTGTTACATTTGTACAAAAAAAATAAAAAGTTTGTTATGTGAATTGGTTTCAGAGCACATCAAGTATGCTTGACGTGTCACGTAGATCATCCATTTGAATTATTTCTCCTTAAAAGTCATATATAGTGTTACAAGCAGTATATTTCTTAACTGATTGAGAATCGTGAGGATAATGGAGAGACTAGATCATGTTCAATGTTTAATTAAAATAATGTGAATAAAGTTACAAATTTTGTTTACCTATCACAAGTATACACAATTGCATTGATATGTCTGACACTATATATAACAAAACTCTATATGACACCCCCAATATGATTGATAAGTGATCAAGTCGTTAGATTTTATGAAGACACTAACAACGTGGCTGGTATAGTAGATGGGAGATAAATAAATTATATTTCGTAAGACGTGCTAAAGAACAAAGTTAAACTCAATCTCAGTGTTCATGGTGGGTTAGTGAAACACATCGCATTATATCACGGATGGCGAAGAAAGAGAGATATCTAGAAAATGACAATGGAGCAACACAAGATCTTAAGTAGTGTAAGATGGGTAGTCAATCTCGCGCTATAACGTTGCTATAGCGCCGAGATGACGTTTCGCGGAGTCAGGCCGAGATAGAAATGAAAATCTCGGTTAGTAATCTCGCTGGCGCTATTATCGCCGAGATTTTCCGAGATTTAGCGCTATTTGGGACCGCTATAGCGGCGTGATGACCACTATTTGGACCAGGTGATTATTTTTCTGTAATTTTTGAAAAATATTGGGTTGTTGACTGTAATATGTGTTGAGGTCATTATTTTGTGTATATTTTTCATTATATGATATGATTCTTTGTATCAGATATGATTGTGATTAACAAGAAATTCAAGTATCACTTATGAATATAGAAGTATAAATATTAATTGTATGTAATATAAAAAACCGGTATTCCGCTGCTATACCACCGCTAGAACCGCTATTTTAAATAACGGCCAATGACCGTGATAAACTTGGTAATTGTATTATGAATCAGTAAATTCTGTGTGTACAAATGAGGAGGACAGGAACCCAAGGGTCATGGAATATAATTGTTTAATATTCCCCCGCAAGCTAAGGCCGGGTAGCGACCTGTAGCTTGGACCGAATGGCTTCAAACCGCTGGGATGATACAGGTTTCGTAAACACATCGGCAATTTGATCATCTGTGGAAATATGTTGAACTGACAGTTGCTTTCTAGCAACCTTTTCTCTGACAAAGTGAAAGTCAACTTCAACATGTTTTGGCAGACTTTGTTGACTGCATTAAGGGATATCTCAGTAGGAGCATGCATGAATTGACAGACTTTGTTGACTGCATAAGTGATATCTCAGTAGGAGCATGCATGAATTGGCAGACTTTGTTGACTGCATAAGTGATATCGGGTCGTGAGAGAGTGGCATATTGAAGAGCACTCACCACTTGACGATACCGAATTGGGTTCTCAAAGAGAGAGTTGTCCCCCAACGAGAGATTGGTAGTGGGGGGTAATGGGTGTCGAGACAGGCTTGGCTTGCAGTTTGAACGGGAGATTGACGAACATTCAAACTGGCACGAAAATCATGAAAGAAAGACGACTGCAAATCGGAGGCTTCCCGATGACGGAGCTCTGTTTGGTGCCGGCGGCTGTATTATTATTTATGAGAAAAAAAAGGAAAAGGAAAAATATTGAAGGCACCTTCGACGACTAAAAGGTCGCCGGAGGTAGCGGTCGGCGGAAGCGGGTTGTGGTCAGCAGTAGGCTTTTAACCTAGAGCTATGATACCATGATAAACTTGATAATTGTATTATAAATCAGTAAATTTGTGTGTACAAATGAGGAGGACAGGAGGCCTTTATATAGAGGCTCTCCTGGAATACAAAGGGTCATGGAATACAAAGGGTCAAGGAACCCAAGGGTCATGGAATATAATTGTCTAATAGACCGCTATTTCATTTTAGACCACGATAACTGCATAGAGTGTAAGTGAGAAAGAGCATGATATATAGCAGAACGACGATTACTGATGTCTTTATTCGCATCAACATCAAATATGGCACAAAGTCTTACAAACCAATGTAAGTCATGCAATAGCTTCCTTTCATATACTATAAGATCCTTAAAACTTAGGTGGTCAAAAGCATCACATATATAGTTTCAAATCTCCTTGTATTCCATAATTCATACACATCAAAAGTGAAATTAAGAGGGACACATGAGAAAGAATCAATCAAGGGATAAGGAAGGAGATGTTGATGAAAATTATCCATAAATGCTTATGGGTTTGTTTTTACATGGGAATATGGTACACACAATGTACTTTTGTTAATTCACATTAAGGGGAGGTTAGTGATGTTTTGATGAAAACATAGTGTCAAGGGTATTTATCTAGTAGTAGGAATGTTCATTAAAACGCATAGCCACTCGTACAATCCAATACTGCACCACAAAACGCAGTTTACAAATTTCATGGTAGGCTTTCTGGTTCAAAATTCTCTTAAGCCCGAGTATACGGTGCAACTTTTATTGCCAAAACACAATACAAATTGCACCACATTCATATATATATATATATATATATATATATATATATATATATATATATATATATATATATATATATATATATATATATATATATATATATATATATGTGTGTGTGTGTGTGTGTGTGTGTGTGTGCGCGCGCGTATGTGTGATTATGTTCAAACCAGAATAAAAAATGGTTTGAGAATGTGAAAATTGATGTTGACCATTCGATTTAGAGTGTTATGTTTATCATAAAAGAGTTCTGAATATATCAAAATTTATAATTTTCTAATTCTCTATTAATCGATATATATATATATATATATATATATATATATATATATATATATATATATATATATATATATATATATATAGAGGTGGCAAACGGGTCGGGTCGGGTTCGGGTCGGGTCAAGACATTAAACGGGTTGAGGGTGGTAAACCCGGACACGACCTGTTTACATAAACGGGTTGACATCTACGACTCGAACACGACACGATTATAACCGTGTCAACCCGACACGACCCATGAACCCGTTTAAAATACAAAAGTTCGTGTAAACTCATGACCCGTGTAACCCATTTAACCCGTTGACCCGTTTACTTAGTCGACATTAGTCCAACTCAGTCAAATAAAAGACCAACTCGGACCATATGAAGCCCAAAAAACAGACGTACTAAAAAATTTAACTAAGAAAAAGGCTTGAGAAAGTCCAGCTATCCAAATTTGAACTGAACCGGATTTTCTTAGGACAAGCCACAGGCGCATCAAAGCACTAGTACATGTTACCCTCATAAGGATTCACTTTTATAGGGAGAGGCCACCCTTCTTTTTTACTCCCATCAACGATGTGGGATAGGATGAAATTGCATTACTTATCAAGACATTTATTATTTGGGAACACCCTAAAACAATTTAATATATATATGTTCAAAACAATTGAAAAAGGTGACTCACGGTTTAATACACATATGCTATTACGTTATATATATATATATATATATATATATATATATATATATATATATATATATATATATATATATATAAAATTAAACGGGTCATTTTCGAGTTGAAAGTCTTGACCCTAACCCAACCCGTTTAACTTTCG
Source organism: Cichorium intybus (assembly GCA_023525715.1). NCBI lineage: Eukaryota > Viridiplantae > Streptophyta > Magnoliopsida > Asterales > Asteraceae > Cichorium > Cichorium intybus. The sequence goes on along the minus strand of CM042014.1, from coordinate 114,005,863 downwards.
TGTCGTGTCGTGTCAACCCGTTTACTTAAACGGGTCGAAACCTCTTACCCAAACCCGCTAATTTCGTGTCGGGTTCGTGTCGGGTTGTCGTGTCGTGTCTGATTTTGCCAGGTCTATATATATATATATATATATATATATATATATATATATATATATATATATATATATATATATATATATATATATATATATATATATATATATATATATCACATATTTTTTTACATCAGCTTTCGACATATGTTTTATTCAACTGTGAATTTGCATCAGATTAACGTTAAAAGTCTTCTTTATTCTCATATTAATAAATAGTGTATATTTATATTTTATTCACATGTTAATAAAGAATGAGTTTTAATATAAATCAGATAAACAATTTATTCATATTTGAATAATACGTATTAAGAGAATTGAAAAAAGAAAATAAAATAAAAGATCATTTTTAGATTAAAAACATTTCTATCTATCTAATGTTTATTTGTTGACAATGAAAATTGATGAAATTGGATACATTCAGTTTTCTTCCTATAAAATAACATACAAAAAATAGGTGGTTGAGAAATGTTAAGAAAACCTTAATATATCAAACTTCATGAATATTCATTCTCAATAAATAAACATTCATTCTCAATGAATAAAGAAGAACATTGATATAAAGATGTAAAAATGTTTAAAAAATTATTTATGTAAAAAGCTAACTTTATAAAAATAAATTCATAAAAATGCAAAAAATATTTTAAAAAAATGTGTAAAGGGTTTTAAGTTAAAACAAAGTTATAAAAAAATAGGAAAATTTTGTAAGAAATGTTTGGACAAATTTGTAAAAAAAATGATGTAAAAATATCGTAAAAAATATTAAAAAAAAAACTTATAAAGTAACTTGGAGAAAATTATAAAATTGTTATTTTTTAGAATACATTTTTTATAAAATTGTAGACTAGTTTATTAAAATTAAATTTAAACTTGGGCTAAAGTTGTGATAAAAGTAAACCAATTTCATAAGAATAATAGTCATTTGCCTAAAATAGGGAAAAGCGAGCTACGGTGATTCAATTTGCCATAGAATATTTATAAAGTAAAAATATCTTGTATGAAAAATTAATAAAATTATTGTTCATCATGTTACAAAATTTATGTGTTTATAATATGTTGACATATATGGATTCTATTTTTTTCCCTTGTTTTTTCTCTCTCTTTCACAATTAATAGTTATAATATATAGGATATTTCAATGCTCGAGTTCACTGCTTTTGAAGTTAGTGGCATAAAATATATGCCATGGACCATATATGTTATGATGCATTTTGAACCTATGTGAATATCTAAAAACTATAAAGGAAAGACACAAATGCACATCACAAGAATAAGACACGGAAAATAATTTTCCTTCTGAAATACATCGATGAAATGTTAGGATCCGAACACCTCAACGTCATCGATCCAAGCACTATTTGTAATAGCTTCCAAATGCTAAGATTGAGTGGTTGGCATCGGTGTTTCAGGACTTTAAGAAAGTAAATTACTATACTTCGATGTTGTAGGAGGAAGAGGTTATAGATGTTGAAATGTTGGAGAAAACACTCTTCACTTTTCATGCAGTTAACATGACCTTCCAATAACAATATCTACTACAAAACTTCAAAAAATATTCGAAACTTGATATATTTCTCTTTGTTGCTGAACAAAATAACGAGCTATTGATAAAAAATAACCGGTCTTCACTACAAGAATTAGTCTTTTTAGCGGCTGTTAGTGATTAGGGTTAATACACATTAGGGTTTAGGTAAGCTCATTAGGGTTTAGGTTTGGCTAAGAGCCCCATTTTGTATCTCTATTTATATAGGGTTAAACCCTTAATATTAATATCAAGTCATTCTATATTATAACATGGTATCAGAGCTCTAGGTTAAAACTCTACTTCTGACCACAACCCGCCGCTGCCGGACCTCCACCTCCGGCGACCTTCTAGTCGTCGGAGGTGCCTTCAATGTTTTTCCCTTTCCTCGTTCTTCTCATAAATAATAATACAGTCGTCGGCACCAAACCAGAGCTCTGTTATCGGCTTCTTATACAATCATCAGCTTCTTATACAGCCCCATCTGCGGCCCCTCTCCTTGGATGGTCTCTTATTCTCTAGACATTCTTCGTCGAACAACCTCAGATTTGCAGTCGTGTCTCTCTCCCTCTATCTACACTGTAGTCGTTGATCTCATTGGCATTGGCTCCGTCTGCCGCAGCTCGAGCCCTTTCGCTTTGCTCACTATCTTTCTCCGGACTCCTCTGTCGTCGGCTCCATGATCGCTGACACGACTCTCTCTTCTTCTTCAATGGAACAGTCTCTGGCCGCCGCTCCTCCTCTCTTCTTCTCCGACGAGCAGTCATTGTTAGCCGCCATCGTCAGAGCTCTGCCATCGCCGCTGCCGCTGTTTTTCAATTATGTTTTGTTTATTTTTCCAGTTTAATAGTCTCCTCCCGATCAAACTGCGAGGGGATGTTAGTGATTAGGGTTAATACCCATTAGGGTTTATGTAAGCCCGTTAGGTTTTAGGTTTGGCCAAGAGCCCCATTTTGTATCCCTGTTTATATGTGGTTAAACTCTCAATATTAATATCAATTCATTCTATATTATAACAGCGGCAACAAATGTCGCCCTCTAATAACCCCAAATATCGCCCCTAAAAAGGTCACTGCTAAAGATTCGTCGCTAATGCTTATTCGTTCCCCTAAAGGTGTCGCCCCTAAAGATGTCGCCGCTAATGCTTCCATGTCGCCACTAAAGGTATCGTCACTATTAAGTATTCCGTCTCTAAAAAGTTTCATTGCTAATACTTAGCGCTACTATTAACACATGTCGCCCCTAAAGACACCATTTAGGGGCAACATCAGGTATTAGGGGCGACATGTAAAGTTTTATGGGGGAAATGTTACCGCCATTTTTTTCACCGTAGGATACAACTCTCCATCAATGGCTTGGATTAAACCAAGGGAGGAAGACCGGATCGGGGTATTAGGGGCGATGTCTTTAGGAGCGACACCAAACCCGCCAAACGCTAAAGGATTTGTCGCCCCTAAAGGCGTTGCCCTTAATGCCTCTAATTCTTGTAGTGCTTGTAGACCTTACCAACAAGTTCGGTAGCACTTTCTTTCTGAAGCAAATGCTATTAGCACTAATGAACCTAGAAATAATACATATGGATTGGGACGTAATCATGGACAATGAAGAGTCCGTGATTGTGGTCATTGCCATTTTAACAAAAACCATAACTTTGGATGCAATCATACTCATCGTAATGGCCGTGGTCATCCTTATAATCGTAAACATGGCCAAAGAAATAATAATTAATATGCTCCACATGGTAATAATGTTCAACCACAAAATAAGGGACACGATGCTGGAATATCACAGTACCCTTGAGGTTGATGTTATATATGTAGACCTGGCAATGGAGCGGGTTTGGAGCGGATCAGCATTGATCCAAACCCGTTTATCAAATTTCAAAAGTTAACCCAAACCCGATCCGTAACCCGCAGGGTTTTGAATAATCAAACCCATACCCTTATCCACCGGATCAACGGATACCCAAACCCGATCCGTAACCCGCATTGTAACAAATATAACATGAATAACATTTTTGCTCATACTTATAAAATAATGTTTTCATAATAAAACAAACGTCTAATATAAGTTAATACTTAAAATAACAATTCCAAAACAAAACAAACATCTACTATTGGAAACATGCATGAGAAAATAATTAATTTATAACAATTAGGATTTGGAACGACTCCTTGAGGACCTGACTCTCGAGTATTGTGTTTGCGTGTGACTTCCTATACGCTATCGGCTATACCTCTATGTCCTGTAATTGTAAAATAATTAATTTATATATAATAAATTTATTTTAATATAATTTTATACGGGGCGGGTTATTAACGGAGCGGATCGATAGTGATCCAAACCCAACCCTTTTACTTAAAGGGTTAACGGGTACGGGTCGTTAACGGGTTAACGGATCATAAATAACGATCCAAACCCATATATTTTGCATGGGTTTGGAGCGGATCAGGTTCAAAACCCGCTCCATTGCCAGGTCTATATATATGTAGTACCAAGGGTCACTGGTTAAGGACATGTCGGACACCTCTACATCTTTGTCAACTTTCCCAAAATCCCCTTAAAGAAAAGGTAAAAGAAGCAAAACGCATGGATCATGTTGCATTTGAAAAAATTGAGCTACACACTTTAACCAAATTTTCTAATTCTACAATGAGATGTAGATATTGCATTTGAAAATTTTGACATATTATTTAGAACTCAGGAACCGGTCCCAAAACCGGATACCTTGTTTCTAATTTTTCTAATTCTACAATAAGATGTAGATATTGCAAATTTGTGAACGTTTTTTCTAACAACAATAATACATGTGTAGCCACCTGAAAAAAGGAATCGATATATAGGAAACTGTTGTCTATAAAGTTGAATTCATTTTAACCTAAACTTGGCAAATTTACGAACGTTGCTAGCTTTCAAATTTACATGATAAAACACTTTATATTTACTATATAGACATATAGTGACCAACCAAAGCCAATTCTAAATCATTCTATTCATAAGATCAAGTAATTAAAGCAAAGAATGTCACCAACTTCCAGAATAAGTAAGCAAAAGTTATCCTTCATGCAAGCTACTTACTCTTTTCCGGTATTATTCATATCCTATTGAGAAACTCTATCTCATATTCAGTTGATAAACAAATACTAATACATAAGGTTCGAAAAAATTTAGCATACTGTTAGACTTAGTGTATAACCTTAAAATAATTTTATTTTAAAAAAAACATAACTTTTTGGAGCCATGTACAGTCGGATCTGGTATATAAAAGTATATGTTTCTGTTTATATTGTGTTGCTTTTTAGAACCGTTACAAAACCGCACCATGAACCAAGTACAAGCTTGAGGTTTTAGTTTTGAAGGATTAAACCTTAAACAAAGTCGTTTTTACAAGTCTGAAAAAAAAAAACTAATAAACAAAACTAGTTCGGCTCGAGTTTTGAAGAGTCTAAAAACTAAGTTTTTAAAAGTCGCCACCAAGAACTAAACCGAGAATCGTTTTTCGCAAAACCTAGAATCAAGAAAGAAACAGTCCAATCTGGTCTGATTTTGCTTTTCGAGAGTATCAATCCGATCCGATTTTTAATTTTTACCCATCCCTACCGTCTATTAACATACGTACAAACCCATAATTCTTTAATATTTTAAATAATATCGAAAATATCGTGATGAATATATTGTTGATAGAGATATTGGAAATATTTGTATATATATGATAGGATATTAGTATAGTTGGAAACAGACTCCTACAGGTATAGAAGTAGGGGACTTGTTACGGCAAGAAATGATATATAGTTGGAAGCATCCATCATAAGAAAATCATTCCTCCGTAACATTTTCCAATAATCAAACGTGGGAAAACGAAGAGGCATTGTGGATTTATTTCAACGTTTCCGTTGATTTTATCTGATGAACGGTCACGAACAATCCACAAGGAGTAGCAAAGCAAACATGATTTTCAGAAATATGGCGAATGGTCGATAGATTTAAAACGAAGAACAACAAAAACAAGTGATAAGAGTCGTGTACATAGAGAAAAAATTGCAATAAAACCGTACCTAGCTCTGCTGTATTCGACTGGTGGTATGGTGAATGATTGCTGCCTTGGAAAAAAGTATATAGGAACAAGTGATTCGAAGTGTGAAGAAGACGTTCACAACTGAGCATCCATATATGAACCTACTTGAAATAATTGCTCATTGCTTTTGCGTGAATGAAATGTGAATAACATGGATTTGAGTGGATTGGAATAAACTTTTGCTTTTTAAAATTAACTTTAAAGATGGATCACACTAGAAAATACTAAACGACATTTGAATGAACTTTTCCTTTTTGAAATTAAATTTAAAGATGGGTCACACTAGAAAATACTAAACGACATTTGAATGGAATGGAATGAACTTTTCCTTTTTGAAATTAAATTTAAAGATGGGTTACACTAGAATGGAATAAAAAAAAATTGTGATATAACCAATTTTTAATGATAAAATTTCCATGGTCATAAGAAATTTTCATGATTTTAATCAAATTCAATTGTGTATTCACATAACTAGAAAATATTCTTTTTATTTAATCCTATTTGGAATTTAATAAAATCATCTTTGCACATGATAGCCAGCTTAGCTGATTTGATGCATGGGTTTTATACCAATGTGGGGCAGAGGTTGGGAGTTCAACTCCCGTAAGCGTCGTTCTGTTGCTTCATATGGTGGAATTTTTCCCTGGAAATCCCCTTGGGGGCTGGGTTTGCCTGCTATGCGGAGCTCGAACTCGGGGTCACCTGTGAAATATTCGGGTGAGGCTTCTACTAATTCGTTTGCCGTTTCCAAAAAAAAATCATGTTTAACTTTTTAATTTTCTCAATAGTAAATTCTACAATTATAGTTAAATAATATGGAAAACATATTTATATTTATATATAATACAATTGAAATTATATGAAAATTTATTCATCTCCGTAGCCTAACCAAACATAATCATGGAATACAATGAATTATCCCATTGCTTTTCTTATTCCATTCCTCTTTCTTTGTCTTTACATGATTCTCTACCCTCCATTTGTATTTTACACTACCAAAAGATAAAAATTGCAGCATATGCACATGTACACATTGTGGAACATGTCAAAATTAAAATCCTCACAGATAGTTTCATAGTAAAAAAAACATGCCATATAAGTTTCTAATAGGTTTGAGCATTTTCTTACATATAATGGATTATATGTGATTTTACCCGTGTCTTTATTAAGCTATGATTTTGCTTTAAACTTCATTGAATGAAAAGCGATTTATTTTTGAAATGTTATGGTAAATGTAGCGATTGAGCTTTCTTAACAATGTACTTAGGGGACACGGCTCGTGTTCCTCAAGGTAATTGGACACGAGTCGTGTAAAACCACTATTAAGGATCCTTTGATTTTTTCGTTTTTGAGCTCGGGCGATCTAATTCCAAAGTTTCCAAACACCTTATTAAGCATATTTAAGAACAAAAACCAAAAAAAAAAAGTCACATAAAAGTTATAAAATCAAACCAAAAGGAAGCACACAACAATACTGAAAAATAGACTGAGTTGCCTCCCAAGTAACACTTTTGTTTAACGTCGTTGGCTTGACCCATCCTCGTGGTACGATCAATTTTTATTTACAGGGCATTCTACCATGGTACTTCTCTATTTTCTTTTGAAAACTGTTATAAAAAGGTTTTAAACGGTGTTCGCTTACCTTAAATAAGTTACCGGTTTTGTCATTCACAATCTCACTGAAGTTTACCAAATGTGGATTCTTTACTCTCTAATAATCTGATTGATCCCTCATGTCAAACATTTCAAAAGCGAAGTACTTCCATATGTTACAAATAACTTTACTTTGTTAAAAACCAAAATATAGTGATCAACTAAATTTCAATAGTAAACCAAGATGATAATAATGACTAAATTGCAAGAATAAACCAAAACACTTTAATAACTTCGAATATTTATTCCAAAGTTAAATAACGTAAAAAAATAAAGATGTTTGACTAAAAGTCAAATGATATGGGACTTAGCCAAACATGTTGGCTAAAATCTACATAATTATAGTAAAACAAGAAAAACTGAAACTAACTATTATTCTAAGTTGTAAGATGATTTGAGTGAAATGGTATCCAATGAGTATCTAAAAAATAAACACAAACACTCTATTTATAGTGTTAAAAAGGCATTAAACTGAATTCTAGACGGATTAAAGAATGAAGGAAGACCCATCCTCAATGATCAAAAAGGCTGCTTGTTGGCAGATTCCTACATATGCTCTGCTAGGTTGGACACGGATCGTGTCATCCAATGCTTATTGAACACGAGTCGTGTGTTTCCCCAAAGTAGATTGCTATTTTCAATTGACACAACGCATGTGCATTTAGCCTTGTGGGACACGACTCGTGTGCTTCTTCAAAGTACACTACATTTTTAGCTTTGACACGACTCGAGTCCAGTCAATGTAAATGGACACGAGTCGTGTAAATCTTTTTTTAGGGTAAGAATTTCCAACTTCTTCAATCTGGTCAGAATTGCATGAAAAATGTTGTGAGACTTTCTTTGGTATATCTTTTAAGTTACAAGTCTCAAAATTCCTTCAAAACATACCACTCGTGAGCACAAAACGGTATTGCTCCAAAATAACACAATTAGTCTGAAAACATGTATAACATTATGGTTAAGGCAAAATACCATTCCTCTTTCTTTGTCTTTACATGATTCTCTACCCTCCATTTGTATTTTACACTACCAAAAGATAAAAATTGCAGCATATGCACATGTACACATTGTGGAACATGTCAAAATTAAAATCCTCAAAGATAGTTTCATAGTAAAAAAAAGATGCCATATAAGTTTCTAATAGGTTTGAGCATTTTCTTACATATAATGGATTATATGTGATTTTACCCGTGTCTTTATTAAGCTATGATTTTGCTTTAAACTTCATTGAATGAAAAGCGATTTATTTTTGAAATGTTATGGTAAATGTAGCGATTGAGCTTTCTTCACAACAAATTGTAGTTTAGTTTTAAAACATAGTGCATGTGGGTGATAAAGATTACAGTAGATGTCATTTTTCTTTTTCTGATAATAATAATCAAGGATGGAGACGGTAGTGGGTTATGGGTTTCTAAAATAATGATGTGTATGAATTTTTTTTTCTAATTCATTTGGAATTAAGCATTGGATGCGAAGATGAGGAACAAACTAGACATAAATTCCTTTTTTCAATTGGTTTAATTTTACTTATCCTTTCAACAATTTATATTTACAAATTCATTAAGTTTATATCAACATAAATGATCTTTACTATAAATTTAAATTCGATCTATTTATTCTTGAAACATATATTATTTTAATAAAATTCCTTAGCATTGTTTTTGGACAAACTATCAAGACAACAACTAAAAAAGGGCTTAAAATACAGTGATCGACATTTAGCAATGAACTTTGGCAAAAATTTCATTAATAGAATTGTACTTCGACAAAAATGACTTTTTTTGAAATATTTTTAGATAATATGAAAATTTTCATTTTTGACATTAAAGTTCGTTTATGGGACATTTTTTGGAAAAAATTAGCATTGAACTTTGCCAAATAGTCCATTAATAACATCGTAATTTGGAAAAAATTGATTTTTTTGAAATCTTTTTAGATGATCTGGAAAATTTATATTTCTTTTGCATAAAAGCTTATTTATAGGACATTTTTCTAGAAAAATATTGATTTAATATTAAACTTTGCAAACAAAGTTCATTATCTCTTGAGATATGTTAAGAACGTCACCTCTTATTTTCAGCATTTCAAAAGAAATCATAAAAATACACAATCAAGTTTATCATTATCCTTGTGTTTAAAGAAAATTGCAATGTTGGTCTTTGTGGTTTCATGAAAATTGTTGTTTTGGTCCAAGTTTCAATTTTGTGTCAGTTTGGTCCATGTGGTTTTAAATTTTTACACAATCGGTCCAGCCACTATACCGGTTAGATTTTTCTGTTAACTTGCAGCCAAAAGACCATTTTACCCTTGGACCAACTATTTTTACACAATTAGTCCGGCCCACACATTTTTGTATATTTGTTGAACCCCTAATCCTGATTCAGAAAAGCTTAGCCCACATAAAATGCAAGAAATAGCAACAAACATAAATATTGTAGGAGAAACATAAGTAAAATGTTATTTATGGGTTCTTCTCACATAACAAAAGCTATTTTTCGTTTTTTTTCTTGGTTCTTCTCATCTATTAGATTTCTTGACCATCTATCACGTGGCTTTTCTTTTGTATAAGTAAATAAGAAGAAAGTTTGCACTAAAAGTTAATATAAAAACATGGGGTCCGGTAGAAACTAAAAGTAAGATGACATAATAAACTCATCAATGGAAGTACATTGTTATTTATGGGGTAAAATAGCAACTTACTTTAAATTGATTTAAGTAGGGTTATTAGGTTAACATAACATCTAACTTTCATAGTTATATATTACAATGTTGTAAGATTGAAAGTAAGATGTTGGAACCAATAAATTAATGAAAGCATGTTGTTTATTTTGGTAAAAATAGCAATGTACTTTTAGTTATGTGGTTAAACAACATCGAACTTTCATTATTTCTATTACAATGTTATCAAATTGTAAAGTAAGATGCAATAATAAACAAATCAATGAAAGTACATTGCTAGTTAATGTTATAATAGAACAAAAAGTTTCAGTTGTGTGTTAAAACAGCATCCTACATTCATTATTTTCTATTAGAATGTTGTAATATTTAAGTAAGATACTAAAATAAACAACTCATGGAAATATTTTGTTATTTATTAGTTAAATAGAAACATATTTTCAATGATGTTCTAATAATATTCAACTTTCATTATTTTATATTAAATGTTTTAAAATGAGGATCATCATACCTTTTGTAGGATTTTCTACAACGTTGTTATACTAATCAACAGACTTTCTACTCGAATCCTGAACAAAATCCACAAAAAAGTAATATCAAAATTGGTCAGAAAACATGCTTATCTCTGATCCGGCCATTATGGCAGAACGCCTACTCGGATCTATCTAGCCCTAACCATGATATGATTGAGATTTTTGTAGCCACAATACTATGCTATGTACTAATGTTGTCTACAAATAACAATAGGAAATTACAAAATTACCTTTAAAATACTAAGCTATCATAGAATATAGATCGACTTTAGCAAATTATGGCCACCTGGTGGTTTTTAGCATATCAGTCCATACAATCCAGTCAAATGCATGATCAAAAAGCTAAATACATTTGAGCCATTAAATTTCAAATCCCAAATCTGAAAGTTGATGAACTTGAAGCAACAATCTCCTTATTTCGTGTTATTTCATGTTCATATTTCTCTTAAATTTCCTTTAATGGAGACTTGCCATAATTCTCTTCAAATTTCTTTAATGGTGAGTTGGCACAATTCTCATCATCCTTATCTACATAGCTAAATTTTAGGAATTAGTGTTATAGAAGTATGAAATAAATTATAGTTAATGATGGACACTTTTTATACCTTCAACAAAAAGAGGGACCGTTGAATCTGAGGAAATAATTTTCTGATTTCCTACTACAGATGTAACCTCTTCATTCTTTGCATCTTCAGCCATTTCTTGTTGAGAATTAAGATGATAAAATCATTAGCAAAACATTGTATATAAAATTAAATACAAGGTCAAGTGACTGAAAACATACAGAAGCTTCATGTTTGCATAGAAGACGAACAAATACACATGTTTAACGGAATCATAAACTTATCGTTCTCTATTCATCAAGAATAAACTATATATGTACCCTATCACATATAGCCTAAATCATACAACGCAAAATTGGACTGTTTGACAGTGATGAAAACACGATACATCTAACGAGGTTTATCAATAACGATGAAATCCAATCGAATAGACGTCGAATAACGAAAACATGAAATTTGTTTCACGATAACAAAAAGTGATTATATAAATTATGTATTAGATAATAGAGATACCTTGAGAAATCTGAAGAAATGTGTACGTAAAATTAGAAAGATACAAAAAGCAAAACCCTCCAACGACCATTGTCGCCACCACCACCGACAACCGCCACCATCCTCTGTCACACAAGGTGTTTGATGAAATGTCTCAATGTATTAGTGTAAGTCTTTAAGTTGTTAATATTATATAATGAGTGTCGGAAATGTATTAAACTGTGAATAAGAGTCCTCCATTGTTATATTAAACTATGAATTATATATGAATTAGTAAATTAAACTGAAGCAATGTCATGAACCTCAGACTCCACCACACCCACCCAATAAAACATTGATTTTAAAAAGTTTATTTGAAGTCCCAAAACTTGATAAAAAACACTTAAGCACCAATACTAAATTTTCAACATTCAACCCCGAGCAGTGTCCCACAAAAATAGCATCATCAACATAAAGAAGAAGAGAAATCAGGAGCAAAATTTCCCCCACCTTAAAATGATTGAAAAGATTTGCATCAATAGCATTGAACATAGCCACATTCAGAGCTTCCATCACCAATAAGAACAAAAAAGGAGAAAGCGGTTCTCATTGTCTAAGACTCCTTTCCAAGCTGAACTCATGGACCGGGCTGCCATTGACAAGAACTGACGATCTGGATAACTCCAAGCAAGCTTTGATCCATTTCAACCAAGTAGCACCAAAACCTAAAAACTCCATAATTGTAAATAATAAATTACACGCAATGGAATCATAAGCTTTCTCAAAGTCGATTTTTAGGACCATACATTGCTTCTTATAATTCTTAACCCAATAAATGACTTCGTTCATTAAAAGCGACCCATCTAAAATCTGTATTCCTTTTAAAAAAAAAGTCTATTATTCTACTCCAATAACCGAGCCATTAACCACAAGAAGTCAATTTGCTAAGGTCTTAGCAATGATATTGACGAAAGTCTTTAACCATTCTAGGGTCTTGAGCTTTTAGAATAAGAGTAATAAACGAAGAATTACAACTCGTTGGAATGAAACCTCTCCCTCCAAAATCATTCATAAACGTCATAATATCACCTTTAAGAATATCCCAAAAGTGTTTAATAACTTCAAAATTAAACCTATCAGGCCCGGGGCTTTATCACGGCCACATTCCCACACCGCTTGTTTACCTTATTTTCTGAGAAAGGATTTTCAAGATCTATATTGAGGTCATAGTTTAGAGCTCCAAAGCGAGAGCTTCTAGCAGCCAAACTCGAACTTGAAACATGTTTAAACTTATCTCGAAAAAACGAAAGAACTCCTTTTTGACCTCTATAGTATGTATGACCCACTCTCCATTTTTCAGAATTCCCCAAACCGCCATATGCCGCCTTCGCCTCTTCAAAAGACCATAAAACATCTTGGAGTTTTCATCTCCTTCTTTAGCCAAACTTGCTTTAATTTTATAAGCTAAATCAAGGGAATCATCCCTTTCAAATTTCTCCAAAATGCCAAAAATGCGATGACGTTATGATGATAATTCATTAGTAACGAAACCATCGTCAAGTAACTTGTCAATATTATGAAGCCGACTAACAACTTCAATTTTTTCTTTCCCTCGATTTTCACTCATCACCACCACCCAATGTTTCAAGGGATTTTCATGTTTTTGAGTTTATTTTTAAAGAGATACAAAGAAAAGCATTCAACAAACAAATGATCAATCCAAGCATTTCAGACAACTTCCTCAAACCCGTCCCCAAACTAAGAATTATAAAGTTTAAACGAAACAGGTCCATAATTGTGAGAAATAGCATGCAAAAGCATACGACAATGATTCGATTTCTTAAGGTCCAAAGCAACAACTTGAATACCAGGAAAAAAATCCATCACCTCTTCTATAACAAGGAATCGATTCAACTTAGCTAATTTCGTCTCATGCACGTCAGTTCTAGTAAATGCAAATCCACCCATAGGCACATCAACGAAATCAGCAAAATTAATAATATCATTAAAGTCAGCTGCAATATACAGACAGAAACTCGTACCGAAACGTTTCCAAGCTACCCTAACAGTATTGAAGTCCCCCAAAGCAAATACAATGATCATTCTTATGATTCAAGAAAGAAATGATAAAGTCCCAAAGAGACCGATTTGCAATCCTCTCCAGCAGAGCATAGACGTTGATGATAACACATTTAAATTTTGAAGCCACCCACACCCCTTCCACAATCAGAATATTATCTTGATTATTATTTAGATATATTTAAAAAAAAAAAGATGGATCCCAAATCGAAAGCATTCCTCCCGAATGGCCTTGGCTGAAGAGAAAGCAAACTTAAATGAAAATTTCCCCACAAAGCTTTAATCTTAGCAACATCAACATGAGTCTAAAACATCTCTTGAATACCCAAGAAAGATACACAATTCTTCTTACATAGCGATCACACCCACTTTCATTTCTCCACTCCAAAGCCATATAAATTAATTTACATAATATTCATTGGGAAACACTAGGAACACCATTATCTACCAAATGATTAATGTTATCAATAACATCCAAGAAGTCTTTTTTGCGCCCTTCATTCGATAACCTACAACATGTCCAACCATTGATGAACTTCATGAACCCTTTAATTAAAGAGTCATCATGAAAATCTTTAGCATCCACTAGTTTGCAGTTTATTGAGTTAGAATTCCTTAAAGTGGTAGTCATTCGTTTATATGAAGTCCTATTACCCGTTCATCCTCTACTATAAGAGTTAAACTTTGATCTGACTTACGAGTGAAACCTCATTCCACCGAACCACAGTGGAGCCGATTTTGTGGAGGATTGCCATTTTTGCACCACCAGATCCACCACCAAGGGCAAAGATGCAGTTTTGATAGAACAATTAGTCGACATAGTAGGTTTTACAGGAATCGTGTCCTTAATTAACTGCACCGGAGATTGAAACAATGGCTGCTCCATCGGCATTGTTTCTACAACATCCACAATCATATTTGGTGAAATTTCTTCATTATCACCAACTTCTGTCTCTTACATAATAACACCATGCTTTAAAATTGAGCAATCATTCCCATCCAAATCATCCACTTCTTCACTATAGTATCCTTGAACCACACCCTCTTCAACTATAGCAGTTTTGGTAGAATAATTAGTGAACATAGTAGGTTTTGCAGGAATCGTGTCCTTAATTAATTGTAGTGGAGATTGAGGCAATGGCTGCTCCATCGACATTGTTTCTACGACATCCACAATCAGATTTGGTGAAATTTCTTCATTATCACCAACTTGTGTCTCTTACATAATAACACCATGCTCTAAACTTGACCAGTCATTCCCATCTTCTTCACTAGAGTCTCCTTGAACCACACCCTCTTCAACTATAGCATGTCTGTTAACTTCTTCCTATTAGTCAAATGAATTATCCTCGTTTTCACCTTCAAAAGACCTGTTTTCACTACTCTCATCTTCGACAGCCACCTCTTACTCATCTTCATCATAAAGTCAGACTTTGCCCTAAAGAGAAGCCATTTTTAGAATGCTTGAAAAGTTCGAGCAGTCAAAGGCAACCCATCAATCTCCACCCATACCATTCGTTGTTTCACTACAAAATTGTTAGACATTAATCAAATTTCTTTAAAAACTGGCTTTATCAAATCGTTTTTCTTGCATTTCACACAAACTTGGCGTGAACGGAATTCGAGCCAAATTCATCATCCACCGATATAATTAATCTCCATATCACGAAATCCTTTCATAAAGCAGATATTTGCAATGTGACCAATGTCACAGATATCAGGAAGATTTCCAAGCACCACACACTGAACATCATGGATTATAAGCAAATCCTTATCATCAAGCTTTAGACATTTAAACTGCCTTTGAGTCATATCTGGTGTTGAGACTATAGAAGTCCCAACAAGAGTCGTGTCATAAGATATCGGATCTCCAGTAACAATGTTAGAAACCGGAAATGGCCGAACAACCGGATTCTGTTTCAGAAAAATACAACCATCCACCACCCTTGCATCGCCCCCTTATCACCCATTGTAAACATAGCAGCTGAAACAAAGAGATGGAAGGACCCAATCCAAATAGATGAAAGTTTTGACACAAATTCCTACGTATTTCGAACCGCAAGAAACCTCACAAACACAAAAATCTTCCCGAGTTTTGAGAGTTTAGGAGCAATGTAAATATTAGAAACCATACCGTAGAATTCACAAAACAGCACATAACTCCTTAACTTTGGTGCCAAAAGGAAAATTAGTCACGTAGAAAAACTTGAAACTCTTTCAACAGCCTTCAAGCTAGGGCTCACCTGTTTTTCACGCTCTATTTGATGATCAATCTTTTCATTATTCTGAATGTTATTCGACTTTTTCGATTTAACGAACTTCCGTTCCCATTCATCTGCATGCCATTCATTCCTCATGTTAAATGTCATATTGAATCACAAAAGCAACAATTGGCAAACCATGCACCTCACAAATAAATTCGCTGCCCAAGAAACTTTACCCCTCCCCCACAAAACGCCTTATTCCGTGGATGTCAAGGCATGTTGGGAGAGAAAGTAATGTTTTTGCCATTAGTCTCCATGCATTGAAAGCATACAGGAAACTGATACCTGAATATCATCACTAATACCCGGTTATCACTACTAGACGACGTTGGAGCTAGTTTGGACACATCTTATTAGTCTTTATAATATCCGTTTATAACCTTTTAATTTGTATCACTCGGTGCTACTAAACCAAAAATCTGTAAGACAAACCTAAGTTCTTGATAGACTTCGATAGCACTAGCGGATCCATGAAGATCGTTGGGGGGTACACTAGCATCCCAAAAGAAAATTATTTAGGTATTAACTTTAAAAATGTAAGCAAGCTATATTCTACTGTACTCCTAGCTTAAAATATTGTACCCTCCTTCTCCAAGCGTTGAAGGCACCAGCCCACATGGCCACATAGGTTTCGTTGGTCAAAACTGGTCAAGGCGTAAGGCCCATAGCCCCATATGACCACTTCAATATAGATTTGCCCAAGTCAAAGACATTAGCCATTGGGCAAGGAAGGCTGAAATTGAATGTTGGGCTTCTTTATTTCTTTTTATAGTTTTTCTTATGAAGTTATGAACTTATGATACAAATTGCTGATTTCACAAGCCAGAGAATGTTTTCTTATTTCCTTTCCGAAACTTTCAAATTTGAATAAATCATAATTTTAGTGATTGAAGCACTCTTTTAATGATTGTTTAAGCCTTTAGGGAATGTTTTAATAGATTTTTATAAATATGAAATCTAATATTTATTTGAGTTGAATTATAAATATAAATAAAGTTAGGATTTGATTTGTGTCATAAATTTGTTGTTTTGTTATTCATTGTTGAATATTGATTTTCAAAAAAATTTGTATTACATATATTGTTTGAAATAATGGATAATATATCTACATTCAAATTTCCATTTTGACTATCAACATATTTGTGTCTACATATTCAAATTTATGAATTCCTTACTGGTTGACAGTCTAGTCTATAAATTTTCTTACATATTTGTAATTTTTATGTTGGCTTTTAGATATTCTTATTTGGCACGACTGTCTTGAAATTAAAAAGTAATTTCATGAATAAATAAAGACGAGTCACTTGTGATAATTTTCTTTTCTACAAAATACCTAATTTTTATCCTTTCTACAAATAACCACCATTCGATAATAGACCAACAATAAAATCATTGCTTCATGTTATATTGTCTCACTATTTAAGATTTTTTTCTTTGACTTTTCGTGTTTTCATCCGAGGTTCATCTTAAAATCTCTATCAACCTATCACTCAACGTTCGAATACAAAACTTCTTTTTGACGAGAAGTTTTGGAGTATTCCTTCAGGGAAAAAAACGCTTGAATTTTTTTATTAAAAATTATTATTTTGGTAGTAATAGAATTATTCCTCTGTATATAAGAAGAAAAATTATTAAAATATCTATTATACCTAATAAATAAAAATAATTAAGTATCATGTATCATTATTCTAGACATCGCAATTTATATTCCCCGCTAAATATATCTACCACGTGTCCTGTCATGATAATTTAAAACTTACATTATCTAATTAACATCAATAAAATCATAATTAATTCATATTTAATCTCAATAAATCACGGCTTAAATCTCACCTCCGCCTCATTTATTTATCAAACCCAAAAATTTCTCATGCCTCCAGTCGATTGCAGCCATTCATCAGAACATCGCCGGTGCGAACCGAGGTTATTGATAACACGTTTTTGTTTCAGATTAATTACGCGTTATTTGATGTATTTTAGTATAATAATTGTCATAAATCAATTGAATACATTCATTTTCCTTGGAAGCGGTGCTAAGAGCTCAAGGTCGCGATGCTAGGAGTGGATTACACCTGCCATTTGAATTCGACCGGTCATTTAAAACTCACAATTATAGATGAAATTTGTGAAATTTATTCAAAATTTTTTGAACAAGCATTGTGCTTTATTTATTTTTGTGGGAATTTTTCTTCAAGTTTTTTTTTCTAGCACAACTGCGTGGTTCTGGTTTTCTCCCCCCCCCCCCTTTTATTTTATTTTTTCCCTTTTTTATTTTTTATTTTTTATATATATTTTTATAAACCACTTATTTAGAACCAACTAAAAACAAATATTTCTGGAATTTCACCTTTTATTGCAGTCTGAATATAAAAGAATAAAAAAGAATAAAATTATTTTAATTTTTAAATTAATATTATAACATGAATAAAAAATTCAAATCTTTGTCATAGAGATCAAGATGAACAAAAAGTTTCAAAAGATCGGGTAACTGGCGTGTTTTGAGCAAGTGCATTGGTCAAAGTAGGAGCACAAACGCAAAACCTATAGGACTAGCCTAGCCGATTACACACAATGAAGTTCTCACATGATAGTTGTACTTTGTATTGTTATGCTTGCTACAAATAATTTCAATTAAAATCGGTGCTTCATAAGTTCATAACCCATCATACGTGTTTATGCTAAATGTAATAACAAAAAAATTACTTAATGTAGTATAGTTTATCACAAAGGAAGTATTTTTTAAACATACATGGGACAAGCAACCAAGATATTGAAAATGAATATGTAACATGGTTTTACAATTAAAGGTTTTCTAAAGATGAGAAGGATGCAGAAATGCACAAAACAAATTTTTTTTTATAAAGCTGCAGTCCCTGTTGTTGTACCTGAAATTAAGTACACCATGGCCAAGATTAACAGAAGACAAGAACTCCAAAATACTTCTCCTGTAGGTGTATGCAACCATGGTCATCAAGCCTCCTCAACCAACGTTTTGTAAAAGTGTATGCACAATTTGGACAAACTTTTGAGGGATAATCTCCTTTTGTTGGAGGGCCAAAAATCTATCCCTTTGGGACCTACAAAAATAATGCCCATAGAGTCAACTGGTCATGCATGGGCTACCTAGGAGGGCTCTCAAATTTTGCACAAATTTAACAATAACATGCAATAACTTTTTGTTCTTTAGTCCAAAGTAATACCACCAACAAATTTCACAAGCTTGAATTTATCGACCGTCTAAGAACTTTGCAACTAATTTTTCTAGAACACCAAACTAGTTGTTAGATGAATTTGTTGCTTTAAAGTTTAGTTACATATCATAGATATACATCCAAAAACTAGAATATTTAATGGTTCAAAACAAATTCCTTCAAATTAAAAAAAAACTCAAAATTAGGGTTTTATGTTATATAATCAATTTCTTCCAAATTCATACCACAAATACAAATTTTATACCATTGAGATACATCCACAAGCTAGAAATTATCAAGATTTAAACCAAATTCGACAATATAAAGCTTTTTGAAAGGTTTTGCACAAACAATGAACTGGAAACCTAAGTTCACATGCAACCTAATGAAGGATCTATGTTTTTCTATCTTATGAACATATAACAAAATCCTAAGGCCAACATTTATTTCTAAAGATCAAAACAAGACTTACCAACCTTTTGGATCTTGTTCTTGAAGCTAGCAGCAAAGAGATCCTGCCTCAAATGAAGTCACACCCTAGCAAGGAGGGAGAGGAAACAGCAGAGTCTCTGGAGAGTCTTCAAAATGGCGCAGGTTTTGGGATGCCCAGGGGGTTCCTTTTATAGCCTCCAAGGGTTACAGTCAAAACCCTAGGAGCCCCTTAATGGACAAGCCTGTTGACCATTTGGACCAGATCTCCTAAACCCTAATTAGGGTTTCGCCAACCTAGGAGGATCCCTCCAACGTGGCGCCAATTCTGGTCCCTGGCTACTGTTTGCCAATTATTCAACTATTGAATAAATACAAACCAGTCCCTGCATTTTTAATTAATTAATTTAATTGCTGAATTAAATTCAATTAATTCTAAATTAAATTCTAATTAATTAATATATTAACACTTAAATATATTAATAAACTATTTATTTAATTCTATTGATTTATTATACAATTAATAAATCAACCTCTCTCTATACTGAACTCTACATCAATCCTCCAGTTATGAGGGCAACCCAAATGGACTTTGCTTCAATTAACAAGATAAATACAAATATAAAGTCATGGCTTAGACACCTAATCCAACACTTTTCTCAAAACCAAGGATTGGTTCAATTTGAGAAAAGATGAAGAATTTGTGGTTGAATTTTGCAATTCATCTATGTAATTACATAATTCAAGCATTTAAGGTTAAAAATTGTACCTTGGATGGTTAAATCGAGTGGAAATTGATGGGTAAAGCTCTTGTTATGGTGGGGTTTGAACCGAGCACATGAGAGAAAGAAAAGATAATTGTATTTTTGGAGCTTGGGTGTGTTTGTGTTGGAATGAATCACAACTTACAGAATTAAAAAGAATCTAGGTCTGATGTGGGACACGACCCATGGCATGTATAACTAGAATGACACGACTCGTTTCTATTTAAATGGTATCAGACTTTACATGGGACACGAGTCGAGTTGGTTATAACATAAAGGACGCGACCCGAGTTTGTTTTAAATTTACATTGTACTTATTCTAGGACACTACTCGAGTTTCTTGAGAGAAAATAACATGATATTTAACAATGTACTTAGGGGACACGGCTCGTGTTCCTCAAGGTAATTGGACACGAGTCGTGTAAAACCACTATTAAGGATCCTTTGTTTTTTTCGTTTTTGAGCTCGGGCGATCTAATTCCAAAGTTTCCAAACACCTTATTAAGCATATTTAAGAACAAAAACCAAAAAAAAAGTCACATAAAAGTTATAAAATCAAACCAAAAGGAAGCACACAACAATACTGAAAAATAAACCGAGTTGCCTCCCAAGTAACACTTTTGTTTAACGTCGTTGGCTTGACCCATCCTCGTGGTACGATCAATTTTTATTTACAGGGCATTCTACCATGGTACTTCTCTATTTTCTTTTGAAAACTGTTATAAAAAGTTTTAAACGGTGTTCGCTTACCTTAAATAAGTTACCGGTTTTGTCATTCACAATCTCACTGAAGTTTACCAAATGTGGATTCTTTACTCTCTAATAATCTGATTGATCCCTCATGTCAAACATTTCAAAAGCGAAGTACTTCCATATGTTACAAATAACTTTACTTTGTTAAAAACCAAAATATAGTGATCAACTAAATTTCAATAGTAAACCAAGATGATAATAATGACTAAATTGCAAGAATAAACCAAAACACTTTAATAACTTCGAATATTTATTCCAAAGTTAAATAACGTAAAAAAATAAAGATGTTTGACTAAAAGTCAAATGATATGGGACTTAGCCAAACATGTTGGCTAAAATCTACATAATTATAGTAAAACAAGAAAAACTGAAACTAACTATTATTCTAAGTTGTAAGATGATTTGAGTGAAATGGTATCCAATGAGTATCTAAAAAATAAACACAAACACTCTATTTATAGTGTTAAAAAGGCATTAAACTGAATTCTAGACGGATTAAAGAATGAAGGAAGACCCATCCTCAATGATCAAAAAGGCTGCTTGTTGGCAGATTCCTACATATGCTCTGCTAGGTTGGACACGGATCGTGTCATCCAATGCTTATTGAACACGAGTCGTGTGTTTCCCCAAAGTAGATTGATATTTTCAATTGACACAACGCATGTGCATTTAGCCTTGTGGGACACGACTCGTGTGCTTCTTCAAAGTACACTACATTTTTAGCTTTGACACGACTCGAGTCCAGTCAATGTAAATGGACACGAGTCGTGTAAATCTTTTTTTAGGGTAAGAATTTCCAACTTCTTCAATCTGGTCAGAATTGCATGAAAAATGTTGTGAGACTTTCTTTGGTATATCTTTTAAGTTACAAGTCTCAAAATTCCTTCAAAACATACCACTCGTGAGCACAAAACGGTATTGCTCCAAAATAACACTATTAGTCTGAAAACATGTATAACATTATGGTTAAGGCAAAATACAATGTCAAAACAATGAAATAGATGTGCTAAAAGGTGCATATTTATGCACCTAACTTTCATTCTTGAATAAATCATCATTCTTGAACATCTACCCATAAGCAAAATCGTGTTCAATTTTCTCATCACATCATAAATGGCACCAAAAAACAAAAGAAACATCACCTTGTTTGCTTAGGGAAGAATAGAAATAGACAAACATACATCCATACTTATCAATGACCAGAACTTGTTGCAAAAACTGAATACTAACATAGTACAATCTCTTAATAAAAATTATATTAAAAGTAAAATGTCATAAAACATAGAAATGAAACTGGAATGGTATAATAAAGAAAAAATAGACAATACGTTTCTATTTCATGGATTTAGCCAAAAATGAAAATAGTTAAATGCAAGAAATAACAACATACTTTCACTTAATTGTTTATTATAACGTTCTGCATTCACTTATTTCATGTTCATCAATTACAAATTTACCTATGGATTTAACCTGTAAATTTAGTATACCATATGAACCATTTCAATAAACTACTTTAATGTGTATTATATAATCATATTTTTTTTAGTAATTTAGAACTTTATTTTGCAGAAATAATTTACTCATTATTATCTGTTTGTTTGGGTTAACTTCTCATTTCTTTTTCAATCAAAAAGTTAATCCCAACTCATGATCCCTTTCAAAATAGTTAAAACTCTTATGCCCTATTTGGTTTGCGGATTTCCTAGGGATATGCATTTTAAATCCCGAGACATCTTATGTTTGGTTGGAAAATAAGCGTGAAATTTGTAAATGATAGGATTATAAAATGACCAAACAATCCTATGAATAAGGGATTTATAAATACATAATCTTCCCCTAGGATTTAAAATTTCTTGAATGAAGGATTTGTTTTTAACCTCTGACCACCACACCACAGAAGCCGCCTCCACCTCTTGCCACCCCACTGTTGAGATCGCCTCCACCTCTGGTCATTCCACCGCCGTCTCCGGCCACCCACCGCCGATGCCTCTACCTCTACCTCTACCTCTAGCCACCCTATTGCCACCGCAACCTCCACCTCAGCGCCCACGCCGCGTCTACCTCTGGCCACCCCATTGCCACTGCAGCGTCCATCTGTGGGCACCCCACCGTGGATGATGCCTCCACCTTCGGCCACCCCACTACCCAACTCCGTCACCTTACCGCCAATTCCCCTACTTACCGCCACACCACCGCCGATGCTATCGCCTCCACCTCCGGCAACCCTGCCACCGACGCTGCCTCCACTTCTAACTTCTTGCCACGACACCACCCCACCGCTGCCTTCGTCTCCACCTCTGACTACCCTACCACCAACGTCGTATTCACTTTCAACTGCCTTATCGCTGATGTCGGCTTCACTGTAGATTCTGTACCGACTGTTCTGCCCTTGATTCTTCGTAATTGGTTCCAAATCGATGTTTTATTGCGGATTATTCTAATGTTTGTTCACTCAATTTCATAAAGGTGTTGACATCCAACCAAACATGTCATCGAATTTTAAATCATAATATTTAAAATTTCATTGCATTTAAAATCCGAGGATTTAAAATCCACGAACCAAACTCACCTTATGATTTTCAATCATAAAATCCTAAGATCTAATATGAAAGTAAGGTTAGTGGTAAGAAAACAAATTTTTGAAAGATTGCAAGACTACCTGATGTTATTCTTATTTTTTATTATAATGATTCTTGGTAATAGCAGATAACATATATCTAAATCTAACTCGAGAAAAGGTTAGATTGATTCTCGACCACAAACCTCCACGTATTTGTAATTCCTTTGAAGGTTTCTTTAGCAGATTTAGAAAATACTACTATACATTGATTTTGTTGGATCACAGAATCAATGGTGGGAAAATTACCGTTGTTTCTTAGAATTCGAGCTACTAAAACCAAAACTTTTCTAGACCGAAAGATTTGAAGATCTTGATTAGGCCAATTACCAATCACTTTGTACAAATTGGATTATAATAGAGAAAATTTAAATACGAAAGTTTCGAGTTACGTGATTGGGTGCCACCATGGGAAGGTAATCGGGTATGTTTATGCTCGCCATCAACAAAAGTTTCGAGTTATGTGATTGGGTGCGACCATGGATTCAAAAACCAAACACGAAAATTGTTAATAGTAGCAACATCAGAGAAAGTAATTACCGAATTGAAAAAACATTGGAAATTGAGCTTGAATAATGGAGTCAACTGGTTAAACCGATGAACAAATATAGTTGGGTGATACGATTTACAAAATAGAAAGGCGAAATTGGGGGAGAATGAGTCATGATTGGTGGTAACAATTCAAATTTAAATAAATTCTCTCTTCAATTCATGGAAATTGATAGTAACTTTTCTTTTTAAACTCCCTAATTTCTAGAAACCTATCCGAAATAGATTGACACGTAACCTTAGGAATAGGATCCTATGTTGCATTGGAGTACTAATACAGTGACATGTTGCGAAGTTTCTAATAAAACCACATGTAGCATTCTAGTTAATTCTTTATTAGATCGTGTGTGTGTGTTTTGTGTGTAACACCTCAACTTTTCCAATACAAAAGGAAATTACATCCAAACATCACAACAAAAGCTATAAACTAAAGTAATCCTAGAAGTGTTGGTAATATGTGGAACTCTCATGATGTCATCGTGGTCAAACTTTCTTCTTGCATTTTCCACTGCCGGCCACAATAAATTTCCTAGGTTGTGCATATTTAGAAGTTCTAACGGGTAACTCTATGGCCTAGTGAGTTCGTGATTTTCATACAAGTAGACGTCTACCAATTTAACTAAAAAAAATCTATCATGCAT
>CM042014.1:113920987-113975987 GCA_023525715.1 Cichorium intybus | reverse complement strand
CATCAAAGAAGGTGAGGAGTTATTATGAGTTTGTACCCTTCTTAATTAAAGAGGGTGAGGAGTAGTTGTCCCTGACAATAGGGAATTGCATGAGGGAGTTGCTACCCCTCATGAGGCAAGTGTGATGGCCATTAGTCTTAGTTTCAACCCATACGGGGATCAAGTATTATGCTTTGTGTGTTTGCTTGTGAACTTAGGTGGGTGCCATTGGGGTGAGATGGACTTTCATGAGGTGGACATGGGTTGGGATAGTTGCATTGCATTTGCATATCATGACTACCTATTTTGAGAAAACCTTATGATGTTTTATTACAAATTTTAAGTGTGTAAAGAAACTATTTTTGGAGGTTGTCTCGAGTGTTAAGGTTATCCTTTCCACTCATAATGAGATAGCCTCGGGTAAGTCACTAGGCATTTCAATTGCCTAACTGTTTTGATGTGTACTCAGGTTAAGGATAGGAGCTTGTGACGAGGCGAGGACATTTAGAAAACCACGGATTGTGTAGCCATTTGAACCGTGTTTTGTACTTGAATTATGATACCACCTCGCTATACGTCTTAAACTACTTTTTAGTTGTTTGGGACCTATTTTTCCGCAACGATGAGACTCCCTTTTAAACTAATGGTATCTTTTATGATAAATAATGTTTTAACTATGAATCCCTAGCGAGGGGTGTCATATATATATATATATATATATATATATATATATATATATATATATATATATATATATATATATATATATATATATATATATATATATATATATATATATATATATATATATATATATATATATATATATATATATATATATATATATATATATATATATATATATATATATATATATATATATATATATAATCAGGATCGGGTGAGGACTCGTGAAGACACCTCAAAACAATTGAAAAAAATAATAAAATTATGAATAATAAAATGGATCATAGTATTATATTGGAGAAAAAAATATTCGAAAAATAACTTTTGGATCATTATTTTTTTATAATGATCCAATGATCCAAAATAAATAAATAAAATTAGATCATTACTTTTTTCAATGATCCAAAAAAATTTCCATTTTTTTATAATGATATAGTACTATTCTCGATTTTATGATTTATATTTTTTTATATATATTTTCAATTTTTTAAGGTGTCCTTACGAGTCCTCATCGAAAAAAGAGTCCTCACCGGAACCGGACCCTATATATATATATATATATATATATATATATATATATATATATATATATATATATATATATATATATATATATATATGTGAATTACAAAATCACATTTATATTGTACTATGTAACATCAAAATGACTAGAATAATATACTAGAATCTAATATACAAAACAGAATGACATTCTATGGGAATTACACGGTGAGAATGACATTCTGCCATAATAACTGTCATTGAGATGAAACTTTAGGGCTTCTTCTCTATATCTTGTGACATTCTATGAGAATGATTGTCATGCATGCACAAAAAATTACTCTGCAACATCAGAATGACTAGAAAAGTGAATCAAAATCTGCCCTGTAACATCAAAATTCCTCTTTAGTTGTAATTCATCGAGTTGCCATGCGACATCAAAATTTTCCCTGCAACATTATAATTTTTCTCTATTTCATATGTGTGTTTCCAGCCCCATTTATGTTTTCATTGCACATTCTGTGAGAATGACATTCTATGAGAATGATTGTCTTGAATGCACAAAGAATTACCCTGCAACATTAGAATGACTAGAAAAGTGAATCAAAATCTGCCTTGTAACTTCAAAATTCCTGTCTAGTTGTAATTCCTCGAGTTGCCATACAACAACAGAGTTTTTCTCTATTTCATGTGTATGTTTCCAGTCCTAGTTATGTTCTTATTGCACATTATGGTGCGAATGACATTCTATGAGAATGATTGTCTTGAATGCACAAAGAATTACCATGGAACATCAGAATAACTAGAAATGTGAATCAAAATCTGCCCTGTAACATCTAAATTCTTCTCTAGTTGTAATTCATCGAGTTGTCATGCGACATCAAAATTTTCCCTGCAACATCAGAATTTTTCTCTATTTCATGTGTGTGTTTCCAGCCCCAGTTATTTTCTCATTGCACATTCTGTGAGAATGACATTCTATGAGAATGATTGTCTTGAATGCACAAAGAATTACCCTGCAACATCAGAATGACTAGAAAAGTGAATCAAAATTTGCCCTGTAACCTGGGTAGTCAATTTCACGCTATACCGTTGCTATAACGCCGAGATAGCGTTTCGCGGAGTCAGGCCGAGATAGAAATGAAAATCTCGGTTAGTAATCTCGCTGGCGCTATTATCGCCGAGATTTTCCGAGATTGTGATTTAGCGCTATTTGGGACCGCTATAGCGACGCTATGACTGCTATTTGGACCAGGTGATTATTTTTCCAGAATTTTTGAAAAATATTGGGTTGTTAACTATAATGTGTGTTGAGGTCATTATTTTGTGTATATTTTTCAGTATAGGATATAATTCTTTGTATCAGATATGATTGTGATTAACAAGAAACTCAAGTATTACTGATGAATATAGGAGTATAAATATTAATTGTATGGAATATAAAAAACCGCTATTCCGCCGCTATACCACCGCTAGAACCGCTATTTCAAATAGTGGCCAGTGACCGCTATTTCATTTTGGACCGCGATAACTGCATAGCCTGTAACATCAAAATTCTTCTCTAGTTGTAATTCATCAAGTTGCCATGCAATATCAGAATTTTTCTCTATTTCATGTGTGTGTTTCCGGTCCCAGTTATGTTCTCATTGCACATTCTGTGAGAATGACATTCTGTGAGAATGACATTCTATGAGAATGATTGTCTTGAATGCATAAATAATTATCCTGCAACATCCGAATGACTAGAAAAGTGAATCAAAATATACCCTGTAACATCAAAATTCTTCTCTAGTTGTAATTCATCGAGTTGCCATGCGATATCAAAATTTGCCCTGTAACATCAGAATTTTTCTCTATTTCATGTGTGTGTTTCCAGTCCCAGTTATGTTCTCATTGCACATTCTGTGAGAATGACATTCTATGAGAATGATTGTCTTGAAATCAAACTCTAGACTTTCTTCTTTATTCCTTTATGTTCTGATTGCATAAAGAATTACCAAAATCTGCATGAATCACGACCCGTCTCTCCATAAAATCAAACACATTTCTGTGTTTCAACCCCGCGAATAAATCATGGAATCTGGGTCTGGGCAATTGAGGGTGAATCGATGGTGGTGTAGATTATACGATACGATGATGATGCCAGTGGTCGGCTGTGTTAGAGTTTTTTTATCTAAGTTGTACAAGATGATGATGGTGGCGATGGATGATTGTACTGATGAACCTACGATGGTTTAAGGCTATGGTCGAGGCTTTGCGATAGTGCGATGGTAGGTTGATTCCTACAGCGATTGGTTGATGGTGACCAACGATGGTTATACGGTGGTGAACTATGTCGGTATAAAAAGTGTCAATTAGGAGTATAATAAGAAGGAGAATATGTAGTTTGTTACCAATTTTATAGGTCAATTACCAATATTATAGTTCAAGTTACCATAATTGTAGGCTTTAATTTAAATTTAATTAACTGTTCTATTAATTGATTTACCAAAGTGTCCTTGGTTGATTCTCGTCTATATATATATATATATATATATATATATATATATATATATATATATATATATATATATATATATATATATATATATATATATATATATATATATATATATAGGGTGGGATCAACATAGAACCATATATATATATATATATATATATATATATATATATATATATATATATATATATATATATATATATATATATATATATATATATATATATATATATATATATATATATATATATATATATATATATATATATATATACGGGTGGGATCAACATAGAACCACATGTTCAGCTTTAAACATATGTATGTTCAGTTCTGAATATATGTATGTTCAGTACTGAACATATTGTTCTATGGTTTTATGCATAAAATTGGTTATATTTTGATCCTCCCTATATATATATATATATATATATATATATATATATATATATATATATATATATATATATATATATATATATATATATATATATATATATATATATATATATATATATATATATATATATACATATATATATATATATATATATATATATATATATATATAGAGAGAGAGAGAGAGAAAGAGAGAGAGATAGAGATAGGATCAACATAGAACCAAATTATATCACATAACCATAGAACCACAATCTTAACTGTTTGATTAGATTCCTTCATTAAGGGTATGATAGGTAAATGGAAATACTAGAAATAATAATCTCCAATAAATACGTCCAATAAATTAACAAATGTTCATCAATGAACAAATTTTTATCAATGAACATATGTTCATCAATGAACATATATTCATCATTGAACAAACATTATCTCCTTCTCTATAAATAAACATATGTTCATCAATGAACATACATTCATCTCCTCTGTAATTGAACATATGTTCATAAATGAACAAATGTTCAATTATGAACATATGTTCATTACAGAGAATGAGTATGTTCATTGATGAATATTTGTTCATCAATGAACAAACTCATTCTCTATAATGAACATATGTTCATAAATGAACAAAATGTTCAGAAATAAACAAAAATGGATACGTAAATAACCCAGTAAAGCCTTTATTGGACATGATTCCCTATAAATTGGTATAATTTTTATGGTATACCATTTTTAATCTAATACTCTGAAATAATGATTTAACGGTTATACGACTGGTTCTATGAGGCAATATAATTTGGTACTATAAAGAACCTATATGTGTCTCTTTCTCTCACTCTCTCTCTCTCTCTATATATATATATATATATATATATATATATATATATATATATATATATATATATATATATATATATATATATATATATATATATATATATATATATATATATATATATATATATATATATATATATATATATATAAACTTTGGTTTTTCAGAATTTTTTTTTGCAAAGAAAACAAAATTTATGGTCCAATAAACAAAGTGGGGGTCTGGTTTAAATTACCATATTACCCCTATTTATTTATGCTAATAACCCACTAGTTTCAAATTTTAGTCAAATAGCCTTCCAAACTTTTAAAATGTATCAATTTTTTCACATTGAATCCTAACCACTCATTTTTCAAGATTAGAGGTCGAGATTTGTCCTCGCAGTCCTCACCGAAATTGGAGTTCTCACCCGATTGGCTATATATATATATATATATATATATATATATATATATATATATATATATATATATATATATATATATATATATATATATATATATATATATATATATATATATATATATATATATATATATATATAGAGAGAGAGAGAGAGAGTAAAGATCTAATGAGAACCAATATTTTACGGAGAACCTGAGAACCAATTGTGAACCATTAGATCAAAAAAGCAAACGGTCGGGATGAAATATCAATTTTGTAATTATCAAAATTTTAATGGTTTATTTGGATTTTTAAATATAATTACAAGGGTAAATTGGCTTTTGAAAAACAGAAATCCCTACGATTAAGCAACATTAAAATTGTTTCCGTTATCTCACTCTCATTCTCTCCCTCTCTCATCCCGTCTCTCTCTTCTTCGGCGATCGATCCGCCTCCCTCCCTCGTTCCATTGAAGGTCTCCATCGACCTCTCTTGTTGGTGGCCTGAATCCGACGACCACTGCTGGTTCTGATTTTTAAGGTTAAGGTCTCCATCGATCTCCTCTCCTCCCCCTTTCTCTCTTCTGTTTCTCTCTTCTTCGCATCTTCCTCGCAGAACACCTTGATTCCAGCAGCCATTGTGATCGAACCATTTTCGGCGGCTTTCTCGTCTTTGGTAAGTCCTTCTCACGCCCTCCTTACCGTCTCTAGGTCGTCCTCAGCTTCTCCCCTCACCAGAGCCGACTTCACGCGGTCGGTTTTTGGATCCAACTTCACACGATCAGAGATCCCTAGTCTTCAACAATCCGCCTTCCTGCCTCTACATCAACCATCGATTCCCCAATCTCCCAATCAACTTCACATGATCGTCCCCTGAAACGATTTCTCTCGGTTAGTATTAATTACCTTTGTTTCTCATTTTTTCTCATTTTTTCTCTAAAATTTTTTATGGTTGCAATGAACTTTAAATTGGCTTATAATTCTTTTATTTGAATGTATTCGGTGGTAATCTTACTTACTATATGACCAACAGACAGGATTAGCTTAATCAAC
This sequence comes from Cichorium intybus, assembly GCA_023525715.1. Taxonomy (NCBI): domain Eukaryota; kingdom Viridiplantae; phylum Streptophyta; class Magnoliopsida; order Asterales; family Asteraceae; genus Cichorium; species Cichorium intybus. Next base: position 113,969,650 of record CM042014.1, on the reverse strand, counting down.
ATGTATTTTGTTTCTGATTTTCGTTTTTTCTACAGGGTTATTTTCCTTGATGGGTATGTCTAAATCACAAGAAGAAGTCTTGAAACATTCTAATATTTAATCATTGATGTTAGATCATTCATGGTGTCTTCATCACCTTATCTCCAATTGCAGTCTAGGTGTTTAACAAAATGCCCATGAGAAATATATATGCATATATGCATATATGCATATATGTATATGTGCATATATGCATATATGTATGTACATATGTGCATATATGTATATGCATTTGTGCATATGTGTATGCATTTTTATTAAATATGTATGTGAATATACGTATATGCATATAAACATATACATATATGCATATGCAGATATACGTATGTGATTATTTGTACATGTATGTGCATATGTATATATACGTATGTGATTATGTGTATATACGTATGTGCATATGTGCATATACGTATGTGTATATGTGCATTTGTTCATATATGTATATGTGCATATATGTATGTGCATATTGAAAGGTTTTCTGCAAACCATGAACTAAATAACCTAAGTTCACATGCAACCTATGAGGATCTATGTTTTCTTCTAATTGAACATATAACAAAAACCTAGAGGCCAATAAAAGAAACTAAAGATCAAAACAGAAAAACCAACATTAATTTCTTGGAAGCTGAGCAGCAAAATTATCCTGCCTCAAATGAAAGTCACACCCAAGCTGGGAGGAGAGGGGATCGAAAATTCCAAAGAGAGTATGTAGAAAGTGGTGAATTCATATGGTGCCCAGTGACCCTTATTTATAGTTTCCAGATGACCAGTTGATAAACCTTAGAGATAAACCTTTTTGAATTCAAATAAGATAAACCTTTTATCTTACAATTCAAACTCCTATTTATCTTATTATATTAATTTCGAAATCTATATATTTCCATATATAAATTTCGACCTCCACTGGTCACTGTCACACTGACACTTATTCAACTATTGAATAATTACAGTTTTAGTCCCTGCACCTTTAATTAATTAAATTAATCCTCAAATTAAACAATTAATTCCAGATTAATTTCTAATTAATTAATATAGTTTCTAATTAATATATTATGACTTTAATATATTAATAAACCATATATTTAATTCCTGTTGATTTATTAATCCCATAATAAATCAACCTTTCTCTCTACCGAATTTTCTACCAAACCTCCAGCCATGAGGGCAACCCAAATAGACTGTGCTTCTATTAATTAGGTAAATACTAATTATTAGTCATGGCTTAGACACCTAATCCAACAGTCTCCCACTTGGATAAGTCTATGACTATAATTACCAATTTAGCCTCTAATTAACCAGCACCTTAAGCTTCTTAGAAACCACTGCGAAACTCTGACTTAGTCAGTTCTGTCCAAAGATAAGTGATCAGATGATCCTCCGTCCAACTAGATATTTTTCAGACTCAAGACATGGATAAAATCAATCTGGTCTGATTCACTGTTCCTCGATTTCTGATTTGCATATGACTCTTAGACTACCAATTTAGTCCCGGTTGGCCAACCATTTTAGTCAACTTCAAAATCATCGAGAGGCCTATAGATATCTGTTCCCCGTTAGGGTCAAGGGACGAATAAACTTTGACTCATATACTTATGTCTTTTACCAGACAAATTACTCACAACAATACGTTTTATAACACCGAGTTACCGATGCATTTTCGTATTATCAATGAACAACCGTCTAGTAAATCATAACTCATATGTCTTAGCTTAAAGATCAAAATATATTATCGTCTCAATATTGCTCATGATGTAATCCATGAAGCAATCCATTTTGCGCGGGTTTATCCAATACTCAAATCTCCATTTCCAAGTACTCATGAATGTTGCAGCAATCTTATTGCAATGTCTAACTCCTTAGACAATCTACAACTAATTCATGACAGTCTTGCTTCATACTTACTCCCTAAAAGCATGAGCGACTGTGGATATTTGAATAATCCATTTATTCAGGAAGTAAAACATGCAAAAATGAAACACAATGATATATTATTGACAAAATTAGTAAACCATTACTCATTAATAAATCTCCATTATTAAATCACAAAAGTCAAATAACATTGTTACAAGTTTCAAAACCTATCTAATTACAAAAACTTATATCATCTCTTAATCCAATGCTCCTAGCATGCTGATTATGCTTAATCCTACTCAGAGCCTTTGTCAAGGGATCTGCAGGATTATCTTCCGATGATACCCTCTTTACAAGGAGGTGACCTTCTTCTACCCTATGTCTGATGTAGTGGTACTTTCTGTCGATATGTCTGGACTTTCCATGATCTCGCGGTTCCTTTGTCAAGGCGACCGCACCTTCGTTATCGCAGAACAGTTTCAAGGGCTCCTGAATACTCGGGACTACTCCAAGGTCACCGATAAAGTTCTTCAGCCAAGCCGCTTCCTTTGACGCTTCACTTGCTGCTATGTACTCTGATTCGCACGTAGAATCAGCCACTGTTTCTTGCTTGGAACTTTTCCAAGTAACTGCTCTACCGTTCAAAAGGAATACCCAGCCTGACTGAGACCGACCACTGTCTCTATCCGTCTGAAAACTGGCATCTGTATATCCTTCAACTCTCAAGGTATCACTGCCACCTAGGACTAACACCATGTTCTTGGTCCTTCGCAGATACTTGAGCATATTTTTCACAGCTATCCAATGCGCCCTTCCAGGGTTACCCTGGTACCGACTGACCATGCTTAAAGCAAAGGCCACGTCAGGGCGAGTACACGTCATAGCGTACATGATCGATCCTACAGCCGAAGCGTAAGGTACCCGACTCATTTCAGCTATTTCTTCGTCTGTACTCGGACTTTGAGTCTTACTCAATTTTGCATTACTTTGGATAGGTAGCTCTCCCTTCTTGGAATTTTCCATACTAAACCTTTTCAGTACCTTTTCCAAGTATGTACCCTGACTAAGTCCAATTAGTCTCTTCTTCCTATCTCTCAATATTCTTATCCCGAGAATATAGGCAGCCTCTCCTAGGTCCTTCATGGCGAAACATTTCCCAAACCAAGCCTTGACATCTTGTAAGGTTGGAATATCGTTTCCCATGAGCAGTATGTCATCGACATACAGCACCAGAAAGGTGACTATACTCCCACTAGCACTACAAGAAAACAACGATTTAGCAACGGAGGAATTCCGTTGCTAAACCTTGAAATTCCGTTGCTAAATGGGTTTTGCAACGGAAATTGTTACGGAACTGTTCCGTTACAATAAAGCTCGTAGCGAATGAGTTTGCTACGAACTTTTATTTCCGTAGCAAGTTTGCTACGGACTGATTCCGTAGCGCATGTATTCCGTAGCGAATTCCGTAGGTGGACTCCGTAGCGATTTCCGTAGCCGTTTGTCCGTAGCGAATTCCATGGTTCTTTTTCCGTTGCTACTTCTGTAGCGGGTTTCGTTGCAAATTCCGTTGCAATAATTTGGTTGCAAATTACGTGGTTATGCTTCCGTAGTAAAATCCGTAACAATAATTTTGTAGCAAATTCCGTGGTCAGGGTTCCGTAGTAATATCCGTAACAATAATTTTGTAGCAAATTCCGTGGTCAGGGTTCTGTAGTAAAATCCGTAACAATAATTCTGTAGCAAAATCCATGGTCAGGGTTCCGTAGTAAAATCTGTGGCTATGTTTCCGTAAAAAATCCGTAGCAATGATTCTGTAGAAATTTTCGTGGTCAAACTTCCGTAGTAAAATCTGTAGTAATTTTCGTGGTCACGCTTCCGTAGTAAAATCCATAGCAATTTCTGTGGTCATGCTTCCGTAGTAAAATATGTAGCAAATTCTGTGGACAAGCTTCCGTAGTAAGATCCGTATGTGTAATTCCGTAGCAGATTTTGTTACGAAAAAATTCAAGAAACAATTTACAAAAATAAATATAATTTTCAAATATTTGGTACCAATATCTAAAAATACAAATACATAAAACAAAACAAATTTGCATATTATTAAATAAATCCAATAATTCTTATTACATGAAAAGTAAAAAAGTCTAAATCAAAATAAATACTTGCTAAAAACAAAGCAATATTTTGTTTGTTGCTCATTCTAGACTATTCTGTTTAGTAAGCATGGAGCAATCATCTTTTTGCAGTTCCATACCTCAGGTCTAGATGCACTTGGTTTTTTACCTAATGCTCCCTTTACATTTACTTGAGTCATCTTTCCTGAAAATTAAGTACCAATTATATCACGCATTGCGTTTATGTGATTATGGATATCTTTTCTCATTTTCAGGAAGAAAATAAGTGCCTTCAAGAAAAAAACAAGGAAAACGAAAAGACAATGTTAATTTAATTTCTGCATAAATAACAACTTATAATTGATGTCTTTTTGTTTACATGTTGCTGTAATTGTTGGTCTTTTGCAGGTACTAGATATCGTTGCTTATTTCATTTAAAGGTATGCATTTCTATCAACAACTAAAGAATACATTTTCAGCTCAATACCACATATGAGCATAGTGGTTATCCTTTTTTAAAAACTTTTAACTAAGAAGCAAACATCAGCCACCTGCAGCAAATGTGGTGTTAGTGGTGGTGCTAAATCGAAGACTGCAAACATCGGATCGGATTTGCGATATCGGATCATCCAGATGCAATCAACTTGATTCGACAAACTTCAAACTCGATTGAAGGTGCAGTTTCTTGGCTCTCTAACTCGATGACTGCCAAGAGGGAGAGAGACGGTGGCAGTGAAGAGATGGTCACCGGGAAGATCTACAAACAATAAAAATCAGATCTATAAACTACGAAAATCAGATCTACAAACAATAAACCCACAAGAAACCTACCTAATATTAACTACCACCGCCGGCGTGACCGTTTGCAGGTTAGATCTGGGAAGGAGATGGCCCCGGGAAGGAGATTGTCACTGCAGAAAACCCACAAGAAACCCACCTAATATTAAAACCCACAAGAAACCCACCTGATCTTGCTCTAGCATCAGGAGATTATATACATCTGAGAAGGAGATGGTCACCGGGAACAAATCGGGAAGGATCGAACCGGAGAAGGAGATGGTCACCGGGAACAAATCGAACGGAGGTGAAGCTTGGCCGATCGGAGGAGGAGATGGTCTGAACCGGTTGTCGATCTCAAGAAGGGTCAAGGTCTAAACCGGAGAAGGAGATGGTCGGGAACAAATCGAACCGGAGAAGATGTTGTGGCCGGTGAAGGAGGGAGGAGGAGATGTTGTGGCCGGTAAGAGTAAGAGGTCGAGTAGAGAGAGAGGCGTTAGGTCTTTCATATTGAGTTATGGGTTTTCTTTTATAAAATTGTTTTTTAAATATCAGATTTATTGGTAGTCATAATTAAAAAATAAACATAATTATGTTTGTATCTTTTATTGAGAGTGGCTAACTTTTCAAATGAAATTTGTAGGGTCGTTTATTTATTTGTCCATCAAAAGAGAAATGAGTATATTTATTGGTAGTCATCATGGTTGTTAAGATCCCGATCTTGATCTTAAGATCTTACGATTTTAAGATCCTTCGACCGAAAAACGATCTCGATCACAGTAAGATCTATCTGAAGCAAGATCTCTACTAGGATCTTAGGATCCTAAGTAGGATCTTAAGATCTTAATACGATCCGATCCCACCTCTAGTTGTGGATGGTCATGATGAACGTGTTTATTTTTCTAACACCGATGTTTTCTTCCTAATTTTTGCGGTTTCTAACTAAAAGAACCATAATTTATGCTTAAGAAGTTAACTTCGATTCTACAATCGATGTTTTAGTAGAGATTACACTATAACTGGTACTGCACAAAGTATGACAATGAGAGTAAATTTAAAAACTACTTCAATGGTAGGATCTTAAGATCCCGATCCCGATCTTACGATCACGATCTTGCAAAGCATAAAACGATCTTGGGTAAGATCCCGATCTTAACAACCTTGGTAGTCATAATTAAAAAAGAAACATAAGGAGAAACGTGTAGGCAACACAAAAGTTCAAACCCCAAGATCCGGATGATTTTTGGAATTCGATTGCAAGTGTAAACTTGATTTCTTGCAAAAAAAAAATTGATTATTTGAAATATTATCACGCTAGACTTCATACCAAGAAATATGGAAAATACTATTAAATAAAAAGGGAGTAAGAACATAAAATCACGGTATTAATATGACACAAATATAAGTTACTAACAAAATTATCCCAATGGAATTTATTGGTTATGGAAAAAAGAATTTCTTTGTTTTAGATTAATCCAAACAAATATTATGTAGCTATGTTACCAAGCATACCCCAAAAGTCCAATGTCTGACTTTGCTTTTTTACAAATATCAATTTTAATATTCTTCCCAACAATAACATATATTTAATTTTAACCGAAACGGCATACCAAAATCAAACTATGTGCCGCCATAAATTATTTGCGAAATAAATTAAAAGCCACTCGAAAATTATTCGTCGTAACAAACTAATTGTCACTGCTGTATCGCGTAGAAACGCTCTTATTTATTTCTATATATCAACAAAAGGAATCTATCTTTCAAGTATTAATTAAACTTATAAAATAACACAAAAACACTCTTATTTTGATTCGTTCATAACTATTAGAGTTAAAAATTCATAAAATAAATACCAAATACAAATACTTAATAATAATTTATTGAAAATGATAATTGTCAAAACAACACAACAACATTACAAATACCTTGCATTTTAACTAAAACAATAAATGTGGTCCAAGTTTTATGATATATGGCGCAACTAAAACTGAACCCACTTGCACCAAAAAATAGAAATATAAAGAAAAGGAACCAAATCGATTTACGTGTCCAGTTACGAATGAACTTCTTAAACAAAGGCAGGTACCCAATATAACTATTCCAATGAAACTATACATCAAAACAAAATCGAATAACTAATACTTAACGGAAATTAATATTGGATAAAAACTAATCACCGAACCTTGCTCCTCTACCCCCCCCCCCCCTCCATTAGTGATCGCCGCATTGCGTGGGTTCACTACTACAAGAAACTGTGCATGACAACTAATATTTTGATAAATATGCTATTTAGAATATATAAAAATAAAAAATTCTTGCATAGATAAAATCATATTGCAAAACCATTTTTTATCTAGATCCGACTTTTTTGATTTAATGTCGGTTTCGACAAAAATTGAAACTAAATGCCTTCCCTACTACAAAAACTAATCGACATTCGAAAATACTCGCCGAAAGAAATTATTCGCCGCCGCCGCATCGCGCGGGTATGCCGCTAGTATATATATATATATATATATATATATATATATATATATATATATATATATATATATATATATATATATATATATATATATATATATATATATAAACATTTTGAATTTATCAAAAATATTGTCTCTCAAATGCAAAACAAATCACCAGAAAATAGAATTTGTGACAAACATGCCTATTCTTCTTGCAGATTATCAACATTGGCATCCGTATATTTCTTCTTATCACTCCCAAACTGAAAAAAATACATATATACAAATTGAGACATTGAAACTAAATGTTGATATTACTGAAACTTGAAAGGTATTACCATTATTTATTCTGAATGTTCCACAAAGTGACCACCTCCTTCATCATGACAAGCAACTAACCACTACCAATAAACAATTGTACACAAGTTAGAAAGAGGACGTTGCGGGTATATATGATAATTTTCCTATGTTAAATCGAACACTAAATACCACAAGTATCTTGATTTTCCTATGATAAACAGGCATCCACACATCAAATAGAAACAATTTCAAAAGCAATATCACAAACCGATTAGCCTAGCTTCACTGATTTTCAGGGATCTGTAAAATTTCAAAATCAATTTCATACAAACCAAGATCGGGTTCATAAAAACTTCATACAAACCAAGATCGGGTTCGCCTAGCTTCACTGATTTTCAGATATCTATAAAATTTCAAAATCAATTTCATAGAAACCAAGATCGGGTTCATACAAACCATGATCGGGTTCAAAATCGACATCACCACCATCAAGCATCGCCTTGAGCAGAGGATTTATGGCTTCTACCATCGGACATCACCATCATTGAAATCGCCATGAGTGAAGGGTTGCCGGAATTTAAGGTTCGGATTATGCAGGTTTCTCGATTATCTAATTGATTTAGAACTTCGATTATCTATTTCATTTTATCCCCGATTCAAAGACTGTTCCTCTCTCCCTGTTACCTTCTTTTGGAAACCATAAATAAGCAGCCCCCTCCCTTCCGTCTCTCCTTCCTCCTACCAGTGCCGGAAACCCCTCCACCTAAAGATCCATCTCCGTCGCCACCACCAACCGTCGTCCACCAACATCGCCACAACGAGGAGACCACTGCACTGCACCTGGTGTCCAGTTGTTCACTGATTAAAGCACAAGCGCCAGCCTGAGCCCACCTCGATCCAAAGCCACCGCTTGGAATTTCTTAACTCCGCCGGCGAATCGGTGACCGGTAGTACTCTTTCTCCACTTTACTCTTTCTCTCCCATCTGCTCCTCCTACTGCCATCGAAACCATCAGAGAAGACCTCGCCATATGTAACACCCCGTTTTCCCGATTATTTATTTTCAGCAAATTAAATATTATTTTAACAAAAAATAAATAATAATAATATTGAAACTTATATCATGAAAATTCCAGTTTTCAAATTGTGCAATCGTTAAGTTCTTTAAAAGCTAATTTTTACTAATAAACCAATATCGAAAGAGATGGGAACTGACATCATTTTATACCGAGCCTATCATAATGATCTTTGGGACATAACGTTAATGAGTCAACATATGACGATAGCCAAATGTAGCTGTCTCTTCCCTTTATGTGATTATGATTTAATAATAATAAATATATTTTATCTTATCAATATATATATATATATATATATATATATATATATATATATATATATATATATATATATATATATATATATATATATATATATAGATATACTAGTTGGTACCCGCGCGATGCGGCGGAGACGAACAATTTGTTTCGGCTATTAGTTTTTGAACAACGGTTAGGTTTCCAGTCGGCAAATAGTTTCTAGTGATATGTTCGAGCAAAGCGGTGGTAACGAAAATTTGTTTTAAAGTATATTTAGTGATTTGTCTATTTAGCGATTTGTATTTTTTTCGCACGATGCGGCGGTGACGATTAATTCGTTGAGACGACTAATTTCTAACGACAATTAATTCTTTGGGGGATAATTTGGGTTAAAAATAAATTGATTTGACAGGACAATTTGGATTATCTTTGAAAATTTTATATCTCAAAATTCAATTTAAAAAGGTTGGAAGAATGATTTGGACTCGTTCCTTTTCCCCACCTGCTCTTTTATATTTCAAAATTCAATTTAGAAAGGGAGGGCAATTTCGTCATTTCAATTTAAAAACAAAGCTACCTGTTCTTTAATCATTCATGTGGCCTCGTCCCTTTTCCCCACACATGTAAACCAAGTCAAAAAAGAAAAGAAAAAGGAGGAACGAATAGAAGAATTCGGGTACGTTGGAGGGAGAAAGACGACACACACACACTTGTGTGTCTAATCCCAATCGAGAAAGAGAAATCCGGCAGTGTAGTAAGCGACTTCCGAGCAAAAGAGAGGCGGAAAAGAGACATGTACAGCGGTGGTCGGCGGCCTCACTGAGAAGACAAAGTAACAGCGACGCCGACGGTGTTTTCCGGCAAAATCCGGTGCTACGGTGGTAGACGACAATAGGGGTGGTTCAAGGAAGGTTTCATAGTCCGATTTCAAGCTTCAATCAACCTCAATTTCAGAATCTTTATGCTTTTGGGAAAAAAATAGGAACGGTATAAATTGATTTGGTAAACCCTAGTTCCTAAATCCGAAAATTTCTGAAAAGAGTGATGGTGAGGTGTGATCGAGTGGAAGGAAACCGGGGACGATGGTGCATCAGGGGGTGGGCGGTAGTTGATGTCGCGAGCTGTCATCGTCACCAGAGATGGATGCGTAGGCCGGAGGTGATGGGGTCGCCGGAAATGGTGAACGCCGTCGGTTTAGATCGCCGTCTTCTGGTTACGTTGCCGGTACAAAGCAAATGGCAAAACTCAAATTGGTGGTCGACTTTTAAGAAGAGAGAAGGAGGCAAGGAGGCAAGGGGCGTGTTTGTTCAAGCCTTGACCATCTTTCTCTCCCTCTCCAGGTTTGTAATATACTACCAAGAAGGGGCACTTTGGGTTTATCAGTTCCATTTTTAAGTTTCTTTTAAGCTAATTTTGTGCCGATAACACACATATTCACTGCTTTTTGCCTTGTTTGGATTTGTTGCAGGTTGCAATAATATACAAGTTTCGAGATCAATCAAGTTCTGCATTTCTTCTCCAACAATATTTAGTATGATAGTTTAAACGTTTTAGTACTAGCATAACATTTAGTTTTTTTTTTAATTTTTAGGAGACATTTGTGTTTTAAAAATTGTTGTTAGATAAATTTGGATTGAAGTAATGATCCAGTGTTTTCATTAATTATCTTAATTGACTTTTTATTAATTTATGTTTTATTTAAATTTTAAAAAAAGTGTATCTAATTTTTAAGAAAATTCAACAAGTTCGAGCCGTTCGGTTCGGGCGGTTTTGTGGTTTAATTCGAATGACGTTCACCCCCTTGGCCAATATGGTAAATCCAAAAAGTTTTGTTACTTAATGTAAAATAGTCTATCTCTTTCTTTTATTTAAATTACAATGATTATATAATATGAAAAATGATTATAAATTATAAAAAATATTTAAAATAAAGGTTTGGGTATATACGATATTTTGTAAGTTAAAAAGGGTAAATACGAAATTCAGATTTTAGGCCTGGCAAATACGATATTTTACTGTTTAACGAGGGTATATACGGCATTCACCCAAAAATAAATTCCATGGCTATACTAGTTTCGTAACAAAATTCCCTTACTAAATTTCTATAAAAACAAGTTCCATAGCTAAATATCTATGGAAATAAAGGACGTAACAAAATCCGTAACAACGATACCAACGTATATTGATTCCATTGCAAAACAACTACGGACCACAATTCCGTAGAACATTTCTGTAGCAACTTATCTACGGAAATTCATTTCATAGCAAATCAGCAACGTAAATTAATTGCGTAGCTAAATTTCGTAGCAAAATAACAACGGATTATAATTACGTATCAAAATAACCACGGATTGTATTTTCGTAGCTATTTTCGTAGCAAAATGACCACGGATTGTATTTTCGTAGCAAAATAGCAACGAAAATCCAGTCCATAGCAAAATTCCGCAGCAAAATAACAACGGATTATAATTCCGTAGCAAAATAACCACGGGTTGTATTTTCGTAGCTATTTTCGTAGCAAAATAACCACGAATTGTATTTTCGTAGATATTTCCGTAGCTAAATAGCAACGAAAATCCAGTCCATAGCAAAATCGGTAGCAATATAGCAACGGAATTTGATTTCGTGACAAAAACCGTAGTTATTCTTGTGTTCGCTACGGAATTTTCATTGCGTGGCAAATGTCGTAGTAAAATTGCTACGGAAATGCATTCTGTAGCATAAACCGTAGCAATTTGGCTACGGAAAGGTCTTCCGTAGCACATTTCCGTTGCTATTTGGCTGTTTTCTTGTAGTGTAGCCTTGGCATATACGCAGGACTCATCCTCGCTCCTAGAGAAGCCAAACTCTTTGACTTTCTCATGGAAACAAAGATTCCAGCTGCAAGAAGCTTGCTTCAATCCGTAGATTGATCTCTCAAGCTTACACACCTTATTGGGATACTTTGCGTCGACAAAACCCTCTGGCTGATTCATGTAAACATCCTCAGTCAACTTTCCATTAAGGAAAGCGGTTTTGACGTCCATCTGCCAAATTTCATAGTCATGAAATACAGCTATGGCCAGCATAATCCTAATAGACTTTATCTTGGCTACTGGTGAGAAGGTCTCATCATAGTCAACCCCTGGGGTTTGAGTAAAGCCCTTCGCAACCAGTCTTGCCTTGAAAGTGTGTACTTTTCCGTCCATGTCGGTCTTCTTCTTGAAGATCCATTTGCACCCGACTGTCTTTCGACCCGGTACGTTGTCAACCAAGTTCCAAACTTGATTGTCATACATGGACTTGATCTCGCTATCCATGGCCTCTTTCCACTTGGCAGACTCAGGGCCCGCCACTGCTTCCTGGTAGTTAGCTGGTTCATCCAAATTTATCAGTGTCCTATCACTGACAAACGTGTCCCCATCCGAAGTTATATGGAACCCATAAAACTCGGGTGGCATGCTAACCCTACCGGAACGCCTAAGAGGTAAGGATACATCTGTCGGACCAACAGGAAATTCTTCCTCATGTTGGTTGCTAGTTTCTCCTAAGGTTGCGTCATCTGATGACTCTTGAATTTCTTCCAGATCAATGGTACTCCCACTGTCCTCTTTGTATATGAGCTCTCTCTCTCGAAAGACCGCTCGTTTAGCTACAAAGACCACGTCCTCACTTGGTCTGTAGAATAGATATCCAAAGGACTGTTTGGGATAACCAAGGAAGAAACACCTTTCGCTTCTTTCTGTGAGTTTGTCTTGAGTGTCTCGTCTAACGAAAGCCTCACAACCCCAGACTTTGATATGTGCCAGAGATGGAACTTTCCCCGTCCACATTTCATGAGGTGTTTTAGCAAACTTTTTAGTAGGGACAAGATTGAGGATATGGGCGGCAGTCTCTAAGGCATACCCCCAGAAGTGAATGGGAAGTGAAGCTAGACTCATCATGGAACGAACCATGTCCAACAGGGTTCGGTTGCGCCTCTCCGCAACACCGTTCAACTGTGGTGTCCTGGGAGGTGTCAACTGCGAAACTATTCCGCATTCCTTTAGATAGTCTAGGAACTCGACACTTAGATACTCTCCGCCTCTGTCGGACCTGAGCATCTTTATCTTCCTGCCTAATTGATTCTCTACCTCGTTCTTAAACTCTTTGAACTTTTCAAAAGTGTCTGACTTATGCTTGATTAAGTAGATATAACCGTATCTACTAAAATCGTCAGTAAAGGTTACGTAGAACCGCGTGCCATCCTTTGTGGTTGATCTGAATGGACCACACACATCCGTGTGAATGATGTCCAACAGACCCTCACTTCTTTCAAAAGACCCTTTGAAAGGTCATTTAGTCATCTTGCCCAACAGACAAGATTCGCATACATCATCCGACCTGAGGTCGAATGATTCCAACACTCCATCCTTTTGGAGTTGGGCGATGCGTTTCTTGCTGATGTGCCCGAGCCGACTATGCCACAGACATGCCTTTTCTACACCACTCTTAGAATCAATATAATTTACACTATGTCCTAAATTGTCAACACATTCAACAGTTTCATACACACCATCACAAGGATAAGCAGTAAAAATCAAAATACCATTTTTGAAAACAGAAATCGAACCAATTTTATTGTCAAAAGAAAATTGAAATCCTTTTCTGAACAAAGCGTGAAATGAAATAATGTTTCTTGCCATTTCTGGCGAATAGCAACAATTAAATAACTCTAAGCTAACATCACTACTAAGCACTAAACTATAAACGTCGATCTTGGTAACAGGGACGATCTCCTATTGCCCATGATCAGGTTCAGTCTACCGTGCTCCACCTCCCTGCTTTCCTTTAGGCCATGCAGATCAGAACAAATATGAAAACCACATCCTGTATCAAGGACCCAAGAATTAGAAGATGGTGAGTTTTTAGAGATAGTGTATATACCTGCTGTCGATGGCTTTACTTTCCCATCCTTGACATCCTGCAAGTATTTGGGGCAGCTTCTCTTCCAATGGACCTTCTCTTTGTAGTAGAAACAGTCGGCTTCATTGGGGTTGGCTACACAAGGAATGTGAAAAGACTTGGTTCTCGAGCCATTGCTGGACGACCCGACCTGAACCTTTTCCCTCCAATTTTGCTTAGGAAGGCCCTTCCTTTTCTTTCATTTGCCACTTCCAATGGCTAAGACGGGCTGATTGACTGAGGGTACACCTTTACCTTCATCCCATCCTCAGCAACCCGAAGCATACGATGCAACTCAGTCAGGTTAGCCTGATTGTTGTTCAAATGATAAGCCAGCCTGAACTGGTCATAAGAACTCGGTAAGGAGTTAAGCACTATGTCCACGGCCAACTCCTCAGGTACAGGCATCGCAAGCTTTCTAAGCCGCTCCACGTAACCTTGCATTCTTTGCACATGAGCACAGATGGACTCTCCATCTTTAGGTTTGCTGTTCGTGAAGTCTTTGACCACCTCGCACCTCTCGATGCGCTCTTGCTTGCGGAACTTTTCCGCAAGCTCCATGTGCATCTCAAAGGGCCAGTAGTCTTCGTATATCCTTTGCAATTCGTGGTTCATTATGGCGATCATGATGCAGGCCACTTTGGTCGCATCATCAGAATGTTTTTGGTACGAGGCAATCTCCTCAGGAGTAGCAGTTTCAGGGTTAATATCGACAAGCTCGGTTTCGAGGACATACTCTTTGTTCTCGTACCTCAGAGCCATCTTGATATTTCTAATCCAGTTATTGTAGTTTGTCCCGTTCAATTGAACCTTGGAACACAGTGAGAGGATAGAGGGAACACTGGAGTTTGAGTGGGGAGCGGATTGATCAGCAGAAGACATCTATAAAAGAAGGTAAGTTTAATTAGATACATGTCGGTCCTTATAATAACCCAATATAAAATAAGGCTAGGATCCAACTATAACAATTTGCAACATAGAAGAGGGATGCCGTAATCTATAAGCAAATTTTATAAAGGTAGGCGAATGACGATTCAGCCAATTCCACTGCGGAAAAATAATCTTATTATAAATGGAATTCCTAGTTTCTTTTGAGATATATTAAACTGTTCAATAGCATGTTTAATCTCGGATATGCCCCACCGTTTGTGACTGGGATGCCGAGGATCACAAACCGGGTGTGAATAACCATGCAAATTAGCTTGGTACTCTCGGGGTCCATTATTATCTCAAATTTGATGTGCCGGTAAACCACACACGCTCCATCAACAATGATAACACCTGAGACACCTATTGCCACTCTTTATGAACCCCCATTGGTGTGCCGGTAAACCACACACGCTCCACCAACGTTTCATAAAGTGCAATATGCAATTTCATGGGTTAGCATCAAATTCACATTTTTCCCTAAAGTAACTAGATTGGGATTTTGTTTTGTAAATGGTTCTAGTACTTTGATCATTATACTTTTAATGATTTAGCGGTTCTGTCAAACTCGTTTTGCTAACGACCCTCCACTGATCAGGCGAGCGGTGGATGAGAGTGTTCACCCATTAGACTGCCATTTTATAGGCAGTCTCCTTATACCCACTTTATAGACCAGCTTCGTGAATGAGGCCTACTATTGATTTGACTAACCAAATCTATCTCATATATATAGTATTAACTTTTAATAACATATATAAGATGTATTTTAAAACCCTTTAAAATAATCAAGGTTTATCTTTTAATTTTACCAAATTTAACAATTAAATTTTAAATTGAATTAAACCTTAAAATCGATTTAATCAATTTTAATTACCAATAAATTAAATTAATTAGATCTAAATATTTTAAACATTTTAAAATATTTTTCTGGATTTTTCATTAATTTTCGATAATTTAAAATTAATTAAATCCCTTTTTGAATTATCTTTTAATTAACAATTAATTAAATTAATTCACTGAAGATAGGTTTATCCAAATTAATCAAATTAATTAAAACCTATCCTCAACCCCCTAGATTTCGAATTCAAATAATGGGGTTTAAGGTTATCCTTTTAATTAACAAATAAAGTTACCAAAAATAGAAAACCTCCTAAAACCCTAATGACAGATTTCGAAAATAGCAAGGGGGATTAGGGTTTCCAAAACCCAAATCCTAGAAATCGATCCTAATTATAATTAGGGTTTATAGGCTTTAAACCCTAAAACAGTTATAGCAATTCAACAAGAAAACAAAAAACAGGCTCTGATACCACTGAAAGGTTTTCTACAAACCATGAACTAAATAACCTAAGTTCACATGCAACCTATAAGGATCTATGTTTTCTTCTAATTGAACATATAACAAAAACCTAGAGGCCAATAAAAGAAACTAAAGATCAAAACAGAAAAACCAACCTTAATTTCTTGGAAGCTGAGCAGCAAAATTATCCTGCCTCAAATGAAAGTCACACCCAAGCTGAGATGTAACGCCAAGACACTCTTTTTATGCAAATATTTAAAAAGGGGTAAAATGGTCATTTTACCTTGGAAGGGTAATTTGGTCTTTTGGACAGAAAAGAATTTAGTTTGAAATAATATTTTGAGTTTTGGACTTAAAATGTTATAAAAACTGATTTTTGGTCATTTTACCACAAAAGGGTAATTTGGTCATTTGACCATGCGAGGGACCAATTATGAAAAATATTGTTGTTTGTGGCAAATGTATAAAGAATGAAAGTTTTATTGTAATAAAACTTGATTATTGTGGCCAAAGTTCAAGAAAATGAACTTAAGGACTAATTTTGCAAATATTGGAGGTATAAATAGGAGAGTTGACTCTCCTATTGTGTGGCTGAACATTTGAAGCATCGGGAAGGATTTCTCACATACGATTTTTGGAAGCTCTGGAGGATTTGAAGATGGAATTGAACACTAACTTGGAATTGATGATTTCCAAGCCAAATAAGGTTAGCAAATTGACTTTTTAGTCAAATCCTTGAATGTGTTCTTGGTGGATTCATGTGGGATGAATTGAAATCTGTAATTTCAGTTTATTCCATGATGTTTATATGATTTCTAAGCTTGATACATGTTCATATGATAAGAACATGAAATTAAAACAAGAGAATTTGATGAATTGGGTGGATTTTGGGGTTTTTGGCTCAAGAACCCTAAAATCTGCATTTGATTGATTGATGTTGTTTCTTTGGATTAAAACCTTGTATTATTGGAGGGTTTTAGTCAGGAAACAAACCCCAAATGATTAAGAACAAGTATAAGGACTTAATAGGTGAAAACAGGTGTTGTAGCATGAAAAATCGGGCATTTTTGGACACTGCAGCAAGAGCACGAGTCGTGCTCTTTTATGCACGAGTCGTGCTCCCCTGCAGATGGAAGTACATTGCTATTTTGAGCACACACGAGTCGTGCTCTTACAGTGCAATAATTTGCACGAGTCGTGCATCCATTCAGAGGATTTTAAAGTTTGAATTTGATGCTAGACATGTCCAAATGACTTCAAACTTTAACTACAAGTCCATGATGGTTTGAAAAGTCCTAGAAAAATACTAAATTGAGTTTTTGACTCCTCGGGGGCACTGTAGATCGATTCGAATGCCTCGGTGAATAGTAAAATTCACATAAAGATAGTAAATGTAAATTTTATTATCTAGGCATTGTTTATAATGATATAATATTGGACTCTTACGTATTAGAGTCAATTTAGATGATTATTAACCTATTATCATTTGGTATATAAATGGATAAATAGGTATGGGACAAAATGGTTGTGGTGCACGCAAAGGCAAGAAACAATCGGGAATTAAATGCAGCTAGCATCCAGGTGAGTAATCTCACTGATATCATATGTGATATATGATGATTGAATTGTTACAGGTTGAAACAGCTTCGGGGGACGAAAACGACAAGTGTAAAAATATATGTAAAAGACAAGACCAGATAAGCCGTGAGTCATTGCGATGACAAGACCGGAGCTGTGAGTCAATACATATATATATATATATATATATATATACACTATGATATGACAAGACCAGATAAGCCGTGAGTCCGTTATAGACAAGAACGGAGCTGTGAGTCAATATATCTATATAAACTTATATAGACAAGACCGGATAAGCCGTGAGTCTAGGCAACAGCGGGCTAACCCGTGAGCCATAGTTTATATTGATGAGTCAAACTTATATAGACAAGACCGGATAAGCCGTAAGTCTAGGCAACAGCGGGCTAACCCGTGAGCCATAGTTTATTTTGATGCAGACTG
The DNA here is from genome assembly GCA_023525715.1 of Cichorium intybus. Lineage (NCBI taxonomy): Eukaryota > Viridiplantae > Streptophyta > Magnoliopsida > Asterales > Asteraceae > Cichorium > Cichorium intybus. Next base: position 113,951,611 of record CM042014.1, on the reverse strand, counting down.
TTGAAAACTGGTGCGGCCTTTGGGCTATAATTTATATGCGGAACATGTTTTGGTACGGCTCGTATAGCCATGACAAATGGTATGACTTATATAGTCATGAAATATGATACAGTCAGATATGACTAAGAAACAGGGGACAGAATTGATAATTGAGAATTCGTATATTTATTCTCTTTTATATACCTATGGCATTAATGGCAAATAGAATTGATATGATCGGTATGCAAATAACAGATTAGATGTGATAAAGTGATTTGATAATCACATGATATGACGTTCTAGTAGGTACGACTATATAATAGGATACGAAATCCTAGAATACATGATTAGCCGGTACGGCTAGTAGTTTGGATCAGATATCCAGACAGATTTATACTGTTAGTCGGAAGAGACTATAAAATGGAATTTGATTTGAAAAGAATGATTAGAAAGACACTTATCATATATAGAGATTTATATATGAATGTATTTCTAATACTTGTTATTTGCAGATATGATTACTCACTGAGCTTTATAGCTTACGATAATTGTTATTGTCCCTGCAGGTTAGCATGATACTGGTAGGGGACAAGATAGAGTCCGTGACTTTGAAGTAGGACTCATAGATGTTGTCAGTAGCAGCCCGGCTTTAAAGGAGATTTGGTATTTTATACTCTCCTTGATACACTTGTACCCGTTTTCATTAAAATATACCCCTTTTGTAATGGTTTTATGTATAGCAACCTGTATTTTAAATGAAAATTTTTCAGGGGTGTTTTTGTTTTAAAAGTCGGGTGTTACAAGTTGGTATCAGAGCCGTGGTTTAAGTGAACTAGGTGTCTATAGAGTAGATTCCTGGACTTAAACCCTGAGATAGTAGACATGATGCATAGTTAGGTGTATATAGATGTTATTATACATATATAACCTAGCTGTTGCTAACTTCTGACGTATAAGAAGTATGACATGTGAACCTTCTTGGAAGACATTTAGGGCGTGAAGCTCTAAGAAATGGACCAGCCCTTTCGCAAGGCTCCGTTATATGAGAGCCAAAAAGGGGACGAATAGCAGAAAATCCACATGATGAGCAATATTAGCTGGTGTGGTCAGAAAAAGAAATTGGGTGCTCACCTTGACTGATATTCAAGGTGAAAGAAAAGTAGCTGAGACTACGTGAAAAGCAGAAAACAATTAGTGGACTTCTCAGAAGAAGTTAAAACGATTTAGGTCTAGCCTTGAAGGGAAGAGACCAAAACGAAAAGATGATGTGGTATAAGTAGTGCAGGAAAAGCACTCAGAACATTTTAGAGTTGAGACTCTATCGTTGACATGCTGAAATTGCAGAAAAATGGGAGCATATTGCTCGAGGTTGTTGTGTGGGACGGAAGTGGTTCCAGTGTGGAACTATAGATCACTTCTTTATGAAATACTCACATGTTAAATGTGGACTAGCGGGTAATAAACCCAGGAAAGAACGGGGAGAAAAGAAAGAAGAAACGAATGGTCGAAAAGGACCAGTGGTACCTTGAGCATTCCAGCAGATTGTAGAAGAAGCTCGTGAAGAGACTGATATGATCTCCGATAGAATGGTTTTGAATATAACCCCGTGTATGTTGTATTTGATCCATGAAGCTATGCTTGGGATCGGTGACATTAATGTTTTGTTTGAATATTTCATCAATGATTATGGATGAAATTTTGGAAGAAGATATAGTAGATAGCAAATATGTTCTAGATATTGAACACCTGAAAAGTAGTCTGCCTAGGATTTATGGGACCATTTTCCCTATGAATCTGAAGCCGATGACTACCAATGACTTGAAAGTAATTGTGCATATGAATTGGTTAGCAATGAATGATGCTAACATAAATTGTAGAAAGATGAACGTTATGGTTCAAAAATCAGAAATGAAATGGATGAAAATCCATGGTAAATGACCGTTGTTGAGAATACCGGTTATTTTCTTTGCTTAAAGTCGGAAAAGAGTTAGTAAAAGAATGATGTTGTAATTGGCATACATGGTATAGGCCAAGATAAATAAAGCAGTGATAGTAGTGTACTACTTCAAATAAATTCTCGGATGCTTCTTTTGAAAAGAACTTCCAGGATTTCTGCTAGATTGGCGAGAAGAGCTTATGATTAAACTGGTCTTGGGAGCCGTTCCTGTTATTTAGGCTCTATATTGATTAGCCACTGTAGAGATGGCAGAGTGGTAAAACAATTGGAAGAAATTGTTTTTGAATTGGGGTCTCATATGGCCGAATGTGTCATCATGTGGAGCCCTATCTTGTTTGAAAAGAAGAAAGACAAGTTGATATGTATGTACATTGGTTACTGAGAATCCGATATTCTTGAAACCAGACTGAATATGAGGTACATTTGTACAAGATATTGGAGTTACTTCACTGAGTTAAGTGATATGTAAAATTCTCCAAGTATGAAAAATTTGGCTAAAAGAAGTTTCATATTCTTTGGGCATGTTATTAATGCCGAAAATGTTAAAGTGGATCCAGTAGAAATGATGCTGTGATAAAACAGAAACCGCCTTAGAACTTGACTGAAATTAGTAGTTCCCTTGGATTGGCGGGTTATTATAGGAGAGTTGTAGAAAACTGCTCCTTGATTGCTGTTTAGCTGATTAAAGTTGACCAAGAAAAGTGAAAAGTTAGAGTGGTAAGAAAGACCACATGTAACTTTTCAAAGGTTGAAACAAACCTTGTGTGAAACTCCGGTGTTAGCATTATTGCTAAGCGGAGAAGATAAATTGTTGTATAGAAATGTATCCATAGTTGATTTTGGATACATGATATTGCGGTAGCAATTATGAATTTGGTATTTAAGCTTTGGAGACACTACTGGTGTGGTATAAAGCTTACTGTTTATATGGATCATATAAGTTTGAAGTACTTAATTGATCAAAAGAAGCTAAATATGAGATAGCAAAGATAGATGGGTTACTTAAAGATTTCGGTTATGAAATCTTGTACCATCTCGAAAAGGCTGATGTGATTATAGATGTCTTGAATTAGAAAGAGTATCTTTTGAAAGATACAACCACATACGTGAATGTGGCGAATTGATTACCTGAGTTAATTCGGGTAGCACAAGAGGAAGTGTGCAAATCTAAAAATGTGAAAAATGAATGAATGATTAGCTATTGAAAGAAGCTAGTTAGAAACTCACGGCGATAGAAGACCCTTGGTGGTTGTGTATGTGAGTTCCAAGCAAAGCGAGATATGAAAATTACCCTTAAAAGATGTATTTTTGGGTAGATATGCAGAATGCCCGGGGCAGTACCAAACTGTGTAGGATGATATAACCTATGTATTGGTGGCCGGGGCTAAAGAAAGATATTGAAAGACACATGAAAAGTATTTGGCTTGTACGCAAAGTAAAGTCAAACCGTTAGAAACGTGCGAATAAATTGAACCGTTGTTGGCCCCAGAAAAGAAATGGGACAACATTGTTATAGACTTTGCAATAAAGTCTCTTCAAGTACCGTGTATTGGTGAACAAAGTGACCTAATGATGCAGATTTTAGAATATGTGCTTGAAAATTACACAGCAGACCCTAGTGGGAGATGAGAATATTGTCTATCTCTGATAGAATTTGTAAGAAATAGCAGCCTACATGCTAGTAGTTTGATAATTCACATGAAGAATGGTATGGAATACCGTGTTACCCTCCGATTTATTGGATTGAAGATGTGATAAAAAAACGTTGGCTAGATTCTAGATTCTTGCACAAACTGAAGAAAAGACTTGATGAGTACGATTGAATTTGAAGAATGGTTAAGAAATTGTGAAAGTGGTATGGGGATCACTGAATATAAACCTTTGAAATTCCAAGTAAAGGAATATGGTAGCATTGAAAGAAAGCCTTTGGAGAGGTTAAAATCTGTTTGGGACGAAAGGAAAGTTAAATCCTTTGTTTATTGGATTTTCCATAGCTTCCCAAGAGTAAAAATTATGAGATAAAGATCTAAATTTCTGGATGAACTTCAAGAAATTTATAAAGTTTTCTATGGATCTCATTTCTGGAAAACATAGAATGATGAATTCCAACGAATCCCTCATGTTGAAATGAGGTAGATAAGTGATAAAGGTGCCCGGGACAACCGGAGGAATGATATGCGAGTGGTGATATAACCACGAGATGAGAAGACTAGTATGGTTAAGTGCTTAGGCAATACCATTGAGATTCCGATATGATGTGAAAGACCAAAAGCGAAATGAGGGAGACATACCCTCAACTCCTTGTATGATTTCGGGGACGAAATCTTTTGAAGGAGGGGAGAATTTGTAATGCCAAGACACTCTTTTTATGCAAATATATAAAAAGGGGTAAAATGGTCATTTTACCTTGGAAGGGTAATTTGGTCTTTTGGACAGAAAAGAATTTAGTTTGAAATAATATTTTGAGTTTTGGACTTAAAATGTTATAAAAACTGATTTTTGGTCATTTTACCACAAAAGGGTAATTTGGTCATTTGACCATGCGAGGGACCAATTATGAAAAATATTGTTGTTTGTGGCAAATGTATAAAGAATGAAAGTTTTATTGTAATAAAACTTGATTATTGTGGCCAAAGTTCAAGAAAATGAACTTAAGGACTAATTTTGCAAATATTGGAGGTATAAATAGGAGAGTTGACTCTCCTATTGTGTGGCTGAACATTTGAAGCATCGGGAAGGATTTCTCACATACGATTTTTGGAAGCTCTGGAGGATTTGAAGATGGAATTGAACACTAACTTGGAATTGATGATTTCCAAGCCAAATAAGGTTAGCAAATTGACTTTTTAGTCAAATCCTTGAATGTGTTCTTGGTGGATTCATGTGGGATGAATTGAAATCTGTAATTTCAGTTTATTCCATGATGTTTATATGATTTCTAAGCTTGATACATGTTCATATGATAAGAACATGAAATTAAAACAAGAGAATTTGATGAATTGGGTGGATTTTGGGGTTTTTGGCTCAAGAACCCTAAAATCTGCATTTGATTGATTGATGTTGTTTCTTTGGATTAAAACCTTGTATTATTGGAGGGTTTTAGTCAGGAAACAAACCCCAAATGATTAAGAACAAGTATAAGGACTTAATAGGTGAAAACAGGTGATGTAGCATGAAAAATCGGGCATTTCTGGACACTGCAGCAAGAGCACGAGTCGTGCTCTTTTATGCACGAGTCGTGCTCCCCTGCAGATGGAAGTACATTGCTATTTTGAGCACACACGAGTCGTGCTCTTACAGTGCAATAATTTGCACGAGTCGTGCATCCATTCAGAGGATTTTAAAGTTTGAATTTGATGCTAGACATGTCCAAATGACTTCAAACTTTAACTACAAGTCCATGATGGTTTGAAAAGTCCTAGAAAAATACTAAATTGAGTTTTTGACTCCTCGGGGGCACTGTAGATCGATTCGAATGCCTCGGTGAATAGTAAAATTCACATAAAGATAGTAAATGTAAATTTTATTATCTAGGCATTGTTTATAATGATATAATATTGGACTCTTACGTATTAGAGTCAATTTAGATGATTATTAACCTATTATCATTTGGTATATAAATGGATAAATAGGTATGGGACAAAATGGTTGTGGTGCACGCAAAGGCAAGAAACAATCGGGAATTAAATGCAGCTAGCATCCAGGTGAGTAATCTCACTGATATCATATGTGATATATGATGATTGAATTGTTACAGGTTGAAACAGCTTCGGGGGACGAAAACGACAAGTGTAAAAATATATGTAAAAGACAAGACCAGATAAGCCGTGAGTCATTGCGATGACAAGACCGAAGCTGTGAGTCAATACATATATATATATATATATATATATATATATATATATATATATATATATATATATATATACACTATGATATGACAAGACCAGATAAGCCGTGAGTCCGTTATAGACAAGAACGGAGCTGTGAGTCAATATATCTATATAAACTTATATAGACAAGACCGGATAAGCCGTGAGTCTAGGCAACAGCGGGCTAACCCGTGAGCCATAGTTTATATTGATGAGTCAAACTTATATAGACAAGACCGGATAAGCCGTAAGTCTAGGCAACAGCGGGCTAACCCGTGAGCCATAGTTTATTTTGATGCAGACTGTTGAAAACTGGTGCGGCCTTTGGGCTATAATTTATATGCGGAACATGTTTTGGTACGGCTCGTATAGCCATGACAAATGGTATGACTTATATAGTCATGAAATATGATACAGTCAGATATGACTAAGAAACAGGGGACAGAATTGATAATTGAGAATTCGTATATTTATTCTCTTTTATATACCTATGGCATTAATGGCAAATAGAATTGATATGATCGGTATGCAAATAACATATTAGATGTGATAAAGTGATTTGATAATCACATGATATGACGTTCTAGTAGGTACGACTATATAATAGGATACGAAATCCTAGAATACATGATTAGCCGGTAAGGCTAGTAGTTTGGATCAGATATCCAGACAGATTTATACTGTTAGTCGGAAGAGACTATAAAATGGAATTTGATTTGAAAAGAATGATTAGAAAGACACTTATCATATATAGAGATTTATATATGAATGTATTTCTAATACTTGTTATTTGCAGATATGATTACTCACTGAGCTTTATAGCTCACGATAATTGTTATTGTCCCTGCAGGTTAGCATGATACTGGTAGGGGACAAGATAGAGTCCGTGACTTTGAAGTAGGACTCATAGATGCTGTCAGTAGCAGCCCGGCTTTAAAGGAGATTTGGTATTTTATACTCTCCTTGATACACTTGTACTCGTTTTTATTAAAATATACCCCTTTTGTAATGGTTTTATGTATAGCAACCTGTATTTTAAATGAAAAATTTTCAGGGGTGTTTTTGTTTTAAAAGTCGGGTGTTACATGAGAGGAGAGGGGATCGAAAATTCCAGAGAGAGTATGTAGAAAGTGGCGAATTCATATGGTGCCCAGGGACCCTTTTATCTTACAATTCAAACTCCTATTTATCTTATTATATTAATTTCGAAATCTATATATTTCCATATATAAATTTCGACCTCCACTGGTCACTGCCACACTGCTACTTATTCAACTATTGAATAATTACAGTTTTAGTCCCTGCACCTTTAATTAATTAAATTAATTCTCAAATTAAATCCAATTAATTCCAGATTAATTTTTAATTAATTAATATAGTTTCTAATTAATATATTATGACTTTAATATATTAATAAACCATATATTTAATTCATGTTGATTTATTAATCCCATAATAAATCAACCTTTCTCTCTACCGAATTTTCTACCAAACCTCCAGCCATGATGGCAACCCAAATGGACTGTGCTTCTATTAATTAGGTAAATACTAATTATTAGTCATGGCTTAGACACCTAATCCAACACATATGTGCATATATGTATATGCATTTGTGCATATGTGTATGTGTTTTTATTAACGTTTGTGTAGATTTTGAAGACTTTGCCGAGTAATTCGAAGAAGTAAAGATAAACCGAAGACTACATGACAATTAAGGATGAACAAATAAAGATATTTTCGATATTTTGTTGTATTGCTTTGTTTTTTAGTTTATGGTTATATCGGCTAATGAACGTATGTTATTTTTATGTTGTTTTTTAATAAAATTGTCTTGTTTATGCTTTGTGTTCGAATATTTTTGTTAATTTTATCTGAACATTATGAAATATAAATATTTTGTGTGTTTTTTATGAAAAAAGTATCGAATTTGCACATATGCATCTTCAGATATAATGCAAAAACTTAAATATGCATATATGCATTTTTCTTAAAAATTGTCATATCAGAAATCTGATTATAAAAAACAAATCCAAAATCCAGTTTTTTTTAAATTAAAATTCTGATTTTTTAAATATTTTGAAATTTTCTTCTTTTTAAATTCAAAAATTTGATTTTTAGTATCCTTGATTTTAGGAGATGGTTATTGTTGTTGCCAAAAATAAAAAAATTCAGAATTAAATGAGATTTGCTAAATGACCATCATACCCTTTTATAATTCAACCAATCAGAAAGAGTTCTCTCGTTCTTATGAAAAAAACGGTTCTCATTTGATCCTGACCCTATATATATATATATATATATATATATATATATATATATATATATATATATATATATATATATATATATATATATATATATATATATATATATATATATATATATATATATATATATATATATAAAGGTTCATTTTAGACGAGATTAATTTTGTGAGATATGATGAGACGTTTTTTGCTACACATTTTGGAGCTAAGAATAAAAAATAAAACTGAAAAATCAAAGAAAAACAATTTTTTTTTTTAATTTTCAATGCAAAAAATATAAAAAACAATAAAAAGTCACCTTTCTAAAATATTTTAATAGAATATGATTAATAGTATTTGTAATATTATAATATGATTATTGTTAATATATTCAGATTATGTATAGTGTAATATTATATGAAATCTTCTATTAAAATGTTATTAAATATTTAAAATTTTATATATTAAAATATTTTAATAAAATATTATATAAATTATATTTTTATGAGTAATATATTCTATTGATAATTACTAGATCGGTGATTACTTTTAATTTATTTTATCATCTTTTTATATTTTTAATATTTTGTGGTATAAAATAACAAAAATCAATAACATATAAAAAATTTCAATTTTCTTTCTAACATTTTTGACCCCGGAATATATGGCAAGAAACTCGTCTAATTTACTCACGACAAATTCACAGAAATTTGTGGCAAGAAACACGTCACTTTTTTCGTAGAATTTTTTATTTTGTGTTGAGTTTAGGATGATATTAGTAGTTATTTGCCAAAAGGTTAAAGGATGATCATCTTGTTAAAAAACCGTATTAGAAAGTGTTTATTTGTTGTTTTCTTCTTCTCTTTCTTTTCTATTTAAAAAAATTAACAAATTTAATCTATTACATAAATTATAATATTGGTCCATTGGTGTAGTTACAATTGAAAGTGACATGGATTTTACCTATAATTGTTATTCTTAAAAATTAAAATTACATAAATTATAATATTGGTCCATTGGTGTAGTTGATGATTTTTTCAAATGTCTTTCTAGAAAGTTTAGGTTTGTAATTTTTGTTTTTTAATGTTTTTTATTTTTTTTCCAAGTAAAATGACAGTTTTTTTTCTTAATGATGACAAAAAACAATACAGAAATTTCAAATAATGACAAAAATACAGAACAACCTCTCAAGTCCAAATTAATTAAAATACTCCGATACCAAAAATGTATCACACATTATAATTTAACTTGATATACAATTCTGCACACTCGGATTTGTACCGTTAACCATTTTTTGTTCATCGTTATGAATCAAATTCCATTGTTGGTTTGCATTTTATTTTTGCAAATTAGCGTACATATGAAAAAAAATAATCGTATAGGCGATTGCACCCCAAAAATATATGTTTAAGTCAATCCAAACGTAATTCGGTATAAATTTTAACTCGGATTCTCTTTATTTCAAGCCAAAATGCGAAGGAAACAATATCAAACAGCTATAAACCAGAAAACAACTTTGAAAAGAAAGGTGGACCGGTGTTTTTTAATGACAAGAAAAGAAAATAAACCCTTTTAACATCTTCTATATACCTTGAATACCCCCAAAAACCCATCGGCTGGTCTCTTTCTTTCCTTCACCAACATACCCACATGCCCTCTCTCTCTCTCTCTCTCTCTCTCTCTCTCTCTCTCTCTCTCTCTCTCTCTCTCTCTCTCTATATATATATATATATATATATATATATATATATATATATATATATATATATATATATATATAGACAAACCGAACTAAATAAAGAAGACCAATTGTGAGCTCTGAAAATGGGATTCAAGAAATCATCAGGGAAGCTGTCAAAAGCAGCAGTCCTGAAGCAGATAGTGAAGAGGTGCTCGAGTTTGGCTAGAAAACAGCAGCAACACTACGACGACGTTCCCAAAGGACACTTTGTTGTGTATGTAGGCGATAACCGCAGTCGATATGTCATTCCCATATCTTTCTTGTCACGTCCAGAGTTCCAAATGCTTCTTCACCAAGCTGAAGAAGAGTTTGGGTTCGATCATGACATGGGTCTCACCATTCCTTGTCAAGTAGAAGTTTTTGAGTCTCTTACTTCCATGCTTCGGTAGATACCATAACCTTCATCAACAACACAAATACTATTCTCTTTTTCCCCTTCTTCTCTTAGAATGCTTCAGAAATCGTGTATATCCTTGTGAAAAATATAGGATAAAAAGCACAATATTTGAGGAATTAGAAAGACAAGAATGGGATAAATTTGTAAAAAATGGAGAACTAATGGGGTTGCGTTGGAAAGATGAAGGTTTTTAGTGACAATGGTGGTTCAGAAACATGAAATGTGTACAAAGCTTATTGGGATAATTCTCGAAAACTCGATGTAAACGGCATTTAGGATGATTTATAAGTTGAGTTAAATCGTGTGTGTAATAATGTAGTGACGGATTAGAGAAAGAAAGAATTATACTTTTGAGTATAATTCCATTCAAGTGTTGAAGTTGTAATTGTTTGACGTAGATAGTAAATTATGATCGAAAGACACGATCGAGATAAGGGCGGTTGTTCTTTTGTATTAATTCTATGATTCGTTCCTTCAATTAAAGTGGACGTGTAACTCTTAATGAATATGTTACAATTAAGTATGTTTTTATGTTAATTCGATGGGTAAATTAATGCTAATCTATCCAATCTGTATATATCTAAATACTTATGACTAAAAACTCAAATTTTGTATGTCAGTTCATTAAATAATATATGAATATTAATAATATAGAAATCTACGCATTAAAATAGGGCTCAATTCAAGAAATAGCAGTGTGCTATATTTTATAACATTTTATTGTAATTTTTTTTCTATTCGTTGTACTATCTAATTATAGCAATGTTGTCAAATACAAGACATTTGTTATTGTTATAATTGGATAGAATTTTAAAGTTTTTAAAATAAGATATAATATAAAAGTACAATGTTCAAAATTGATATATCTTCCAAAGGGCGATGATATGATAAAACAATAAAAATATATCATTATAATACCAACAAATAATTGTATGGTGCTATATATGATAAAACAATAAAAATATATCATTATAATACCAACAAATAACTGTATGGTGCTATATCTTGCATTCGACCAAAAAATATCTTATGTATATTTAGGTTGTGAAAATTTTACATGTCAGTGAGTGAATTTTTCGTGCTGTTAATTGTCATTTTCCAAATTGCACTCAAAGCTTGGTAGAGAATATAAGGGTGGACGGAGCAGGGCAAGATGGGGCACGGGTTCGTGGGATAGACGGTATGACACCGTCGGTGTCGTGCGGGCTCGGCGTTCGGGTGGTTCGTGGGATAGACGGTGAAGCCGCTTGGAGTCGAAGGCAAAGAAGAAAAAAGGAGTAGCGGGTTGAGCAGCGGGTTGGAGGTGGGTTCGGCAATGGCAGGTTCGTCGGCTTCTGCACCGTCTGCAGCGGCTTGAGGCGGGTTCGTGGACGGGTTCGGCCAACAGCGGATTCGACGGTGTTTGCACCGTCCACCCTAAGGACTTCTTGCAAGGTTGTGAGAGTTTGCACAAGGCAACACATGTCCTTGCAAAAGTTCAACATTTATTACTAGTGTACCCACTAATAAGCCAAACTCTACCACGACTATCTAGCACTCATTACTAGAAACAGAGGTATCAGCGACGGAATTATCCGTCTCAACTCCATAGTCAATAGCGACACATTAGTGACAGAAATATGACGAAAAAACCTTCGTCGCTGAATGTTAGCAACGGATAGCTACTGAAATAGCGATGGATTAGCTTGTCGCAATATGTGGATGAAACCGCAACACTCCGTCCCGTCGCAAATTTTAGTCGCTATTTTTGTCGTTAATTGTTGTCACTAGTGTCTAATGTAATAACGACGGTCTATTGTGTGTCGAATCTGTCACTATTGCATAACCAAAAATCACCAATTTAAAATCAAATTTTATACCCCGAAATCAACACATTAAGACTAAACTACCAAATAAATATTAATATTTGACTAACAAAATAAATAGTCATATTCAATTTTAAAGTTTCGAAACCAAATCTAATTAGATTTCAATGTATCGAAACCAAATTACAAAAATCATATATCAAAGTCTAATTAGAATTCAATGTATCGAAACAAAATCACAAAAATCAAGTGTCATTGTGTGATTAAGTGGGTAAGCTATTTCCTTGGGCGAACATTAAGATCTCGTGATACATCTTGGCAATTTCTTGCTTTTGGGCCTCAATTTCTGTTGCGCCTTAAGTTCTTCCTTCATCTCCTCAGGAATACGATCAACAATAATGTAACGTCCCAAATTCCGTAATAAAATTTTCACTTTTAAAAGCGATTTACATACGTAAAAATGTTTGCCAACTAAAACCATTCAAATTAAAACTTAGTATTTTAACATTTAAACGTATTTATCAAAACATTTACAAACATCACCTAGCAGAAGACTTTAATCGTTGAAATCATCAGATGTGGTACAGTCGCGCCATGCTCCAAGCTCAAGCCAGTATTTACCTGAAAAACATTTAGGGTAAAAGGGTATGCACAAAGCTTAGTGAGTTCCTTATAAACACCACGCGATCCATCACATAAAAACATCGTTGTCTCTCGGGATTGTCCCGATCCACCGGTAAACATCGTGTGACTCTCGGGCTTGCCCTGATCCGTCCTCAACTCTCGGGCTTACCCCGATCCATCAGAAATCATCGTAATCGGCTCTCGGGCTTGCCCCGATCCGCCGAAAATCATCGTCATCGGCTTTCACCGACAATCAACGTCATCAGCTCTATGGCTTGCTCCGATCCGCCAGAAATCATCGTCATCGGCTCTCGGGTTTGCACCGATCCACCGGAGATCATCGCCATCGGCTTTCGCCGGCAAACATCGTCACCGGCTTGCGTCCGCAAACACATAAAGCACAAATAATCACATTATTACACAAAGTAATAAATACTATCTACGCATGTAATATCACCCATAGGATAAAACTATACGACTGGCATCCAAAAACTCTCAAGTCTGACCAAAAGTCAAACTAGTCAAAAAGTCAACGGCCAAAGTCAACAAAGTCAACAGTCGAGGTTAGCGCCGCTAACTCCCTTGTTCAGCCTAAAACTCCATTAAATGCTTAATCCATTACGACAAAAGCCACAACTCCAAGGGTTGTCACTAACAGTCCTTCAACTTATAAAAACGTAACTTTAACCACCAATCCCAGCCAAACAAGCTCATAGTGGCAAATCTAGTTCCAAATGAATATTAACAAACTTGAACTTCATCCAAAACCATAATAAGACTAGGCTAAGGTTTTTCTCATTGATTTAGAAGCTAAAGAAAGAAGAACTCATCACTTAGTTCCTAAATCCCACCTTATTCCAAGAAATGGAGTCATCATTGTCTCAAGAAGTTCTTACAAACATCATAACTCCAATTTCACCCAAATATATTCACAGAGACAGAGATTAAACACTTGCAATTGTCCATAACACTAAGGAAATCAGATCTCCTTGTTTACACAAGCATCCTTAGCACCTTTGCTTCCTTCTTTTCTTCCATAAACCTTCAAAGCTTCAAGGAAATGATGCAAGAACATCCATGGAGGCTGGAGAGTGTTTTCCTAAGGTTTTCTATGGGTTAGACTGATTTGCTTCGGACTCCAAATAAGTTATGAACTTGAAAATGGCATTAGACCACTAAAATATGGAGTTTTCCCGCTCAGACCATATTACATTGAAGTTAGCGTCGCTATGTTCGAGCCAGGCCAAAATACCGCAGCTTTTCCCAAACTGTCGTGAAGATTCTGTAAATTGACCATATTACCGGTGCTAATCTTCTTTTTCCAGTTTGTTGATTTTTGTCTTCTATTTAACTGCTATTTCCTCGATACCTGGTTCAGGGCGTTACACTTTGACTCTTTGAAATTCGGAACTTGACTTTTCGGGATTAGGGTCTTACAAATAACCTACAAAGCAATAACAACCAAGTTTACACCTAATAAAACATCAAGTCATATCATTCAATTAATAGCAAGATACTTCCAATTGAATAAAAAATAGCAGTGCACTTTCAACTTGAGTAAAAAATTAGCAGCTATGTTGTCTTGAGTTGTACTTGGGACTGCTTGAGTAGGCACCAAAAAGTTGTGTGGATCAGACACGGACGCAAATCCAATAACTCTTCCTTTCTTGATCCCTCCAGTAGCTTCAAGCCATAATTCATGATCATAAGGGGGTGGCTATCACTATCATCGCCATACCTCGTTACCATACCATCTATATATGCATCCAATTTTATCATAAACCCATCAATACCAATTTAAATTAAATGTTTAACAACTTTAATAATGTGTCAAAAAATACCACAATTGTCATAGCTTTGGGTGTAATGTAATCAGTCTTTGAAGTTCCTTCTTGCACTTTTTTAATACGATGTGTATTTTCAAAAAATTCAAGGCAAGTAGGTGGGCTTTTAATCTTTGATTCCTACAAAATTTGCAAGAAACAAGACATATATCACACAACCCTATGATGAGAAATCGCAACATATTTTACAAATATCTTACCAATAAATCCATATGATGAGAAATTGGAATAGAACCGCAACAGTGTTTGGAAATCGAGCCGTGTTCCATTTTGTTTCTGTTTTGCTTTCCCGACTCTGACTTACGTTTCCATTTATTCGTGTTCCAAACTTCATCAATCATTTTCTCCCAATATTCTGATCTTATCCACAATGGGTTGAATGCTTTTAAAAGGGATAAATCACTTGTTAGTGATACATTGACATTTTCTGCCTTAGCAAGTTCAATATATTTCGTGCTTTTGTCATCATGTCGGGAAAATGGTTTTTCATGACCTCCTTCCATGCATTGTGCATAACATCATCAACGTATTTATAAACTTCCCAGTAATACAATCCTTATACATATATCAATCATACAATTAGTTATATTCATTGCATAATATTTGATGTATCAAATTATAAGTATTACTAAATGCAAACCTTAAAACGTTGCCATAATGCCTCACAGTTACTCGATTCAACATCATTCCATGTGGTCCATGGGCCATTAAACATCGTCTTTAGTGTAGAAGGAATCATTCGAATGACCGTGGGGTCTTAAAATCTGGAAAAAGAAATAACATTGTTAACATTAGTACACAATTAACATGTAACTATAATTTCAATACATACTGTCCGCCAGCCTTGAGGTAAATCATCTTCCTTGTCGATGGATGAGTAGGAATTTGCTCCAATACATTTGATCATCTCACCCTTTGAGACGAATCAACAGAATGGTCAACAGAATTAGATCCTGGACTTGGTGTAGCACCACCATGAGCACTATGAATGGGTGACTCAAAGATGTTTCTATCTCTACGAGCACTAGCACGACCACCATCACGTTGTGCCATATGAAAACCTGAAAATGAGCTTTATCAATAGGTGACTTTGGGATGCTATTAAACCAACATACACAGATACATCATATGATATATAATTATAAAATAAATATTGATACATCATGCAATATATATGTTTCCAAAATTAATATTGTTCCAAAATACATTGTTTCACACTACATTATAATTAATTAATAATCATCAGAATCATTAATTTCGTCTTCTTCTACATCTGAACTATCTGAATTATCATCAAGATCTTCTTCTTCACTAACTTCTATATATGTATCACTCTTGATCATCAACTTCTTCTGCTTCTCCCCACTAAAAAAACATATGGGTTCCTCCACCCCATTTTCACAACTGCTTGTGGTATCTATTATTTCTTCAATCTCTTGAAAGATATGTTCCTAATTCGTTTATTCTTGAGAATACACACATTCTAGCAGAAGACTAAAAAGTCAAAGACAAACTTTAGCTTCTTTTAAAAAGAAAAATATCAAAAGTCAATGACAAAAATGTAACGACCGTTTTTTCAAAAAACACATCGTGAATAGTAACTCCGGCATGAATAGTAACTCTATCGTGAACAGTAACACCGAGAAATGATGTAAGCGCTTACCTCGTAAATAGTTCTCGATGATGTAAGCGATGACGTCGTGAATAGTAAAGATGACGTAAACGATGACGTCGTGAATAGTGTTTTCGAGCCCTATAAATAGAGGCCCAACTTCTTCATTTCAACCCACACCTCAAACTTCATTCGATACATCGAGTGATAAGCATCAGCATTCGTGGCAACTAGGAGGCACTTAGCTTTATAAACTGTAACGCCAAAACATGTTTATTATGTAATTATAATAAAAATGGCAAATTGGTCATTTTACCTTAGAAGGGTAATTTGGTCTTTTGGACAGAAAATGATTTGTTTTGTAATAATATTTTGAGTTTAGGACTTAAAATGTTATAAAAATCTGATTTTGTCATAAATATGTGTAAAATGTGGCAAAAGTTCAAGAATTACAACTCCAGGGACTAAACTGCAATTTCTGGAAGTATAAATAGTGGGACAAGCTCTCCCACATGTGCAGAAAATCTGGAAGCATCGGGAGAGGGTTTTGGAGTGATCGATTGTAGAAACTTGGAGTTTTCTTGAAGAATTAAAGCTAGGAATTGGATTTGAGGCTTGGAATTGAAGACTTGGAAGCAATTGAGGTAAGTTATTAAGTTCTTACCAAGCTTTTGGTGTGTGTTCTTCAAGCTTGAACTGAAAACTGTAATTTCAGTTGGGAATTATGTGATAAGTAGCTTAATACTTCCAGTAAGTCATGCTAAAAGGACTTAATTCAATGAATATGGAAGTAGGTTGCTATTTTGAAAGAATTGAGGTTTTGATCAAGAACCCTAGATTGTGAATTCTTGTGATAAACCTGATTCTAAGGGCTTTAAATGAGTTCTAGATACTATATTGACTGAAAGAAATCAATAGAAGCAAGTTAAATTCAACAATTTCGGTTTTGGACTAAAATTGTGAAAACGGGAAGTTTTAGAAATGGGTTGGAATCACCAATTCCATTGTCTAAAACTTGATATTAATGAAAGGTTTTGGTCTTGGAACATTGCCTAGCAATTAAGTCGAGTAATAAGGACTTAATAAGGGAAAAAATGGAATTTGTAGCATGAAAAACGGACAAGAGAAACTGCACAGCGGCAGATAGGGACGCGATCCCCATGGAGATAGGGTCGCGATCGATAGGGACGCGATCCACATGGAGATAGGGTCGCGATCCTGCGTCTGCATGAAAATGAGCAGATTTCTCCTGCTCTCTGTTAAGGCTTGGTCCAACTTTGGGACTTGATGCTAGACTTGTCCGTTTGACCTCAAATTTTGAACATATGTCTAATATGGTGTGAAACTTCATACAAAATTATCGGAATACATATACGACCTCCCGAAAGTACTGTAGTAGAATACGCGTATTTCGGGAAGTGTATTAAATTTTTATACCAATGGTTAATGCTTGGAATTGGTCTTATATTAGACTCTTGTGCATTAGAACCAACTGAAATGGTATATTAACCTATAATTATTGTGAAATGAATGGAATTATAGGTACGGGACAAAATCTTGCGGATTTCGTTTCAAGGCAAGAAACGACAAAAGCTGGTAGTAGCAAGCCTTCAGGTGAGTAATCTCACTTATATCAAATGTGATATTTGATGGTTGAACTCTTTTAACTTGTAGTAGTTTTAGAGTTGGACATGGTAGTTTGAAATGAAATAAAATGTTATTAAATGGTGCGGTCACTTGTGACTATGATATTGGATGTTATATCCAACTGGTGCGGCCTATATGGCTATGATTTCTGGTGCGGTCTTAGGACCATGATATTGGGTTATTGAACCTAAACCGGTGCGGCCTTCGGGCTATGATAAATGTTAAAATTAACTGGTGCGGCCTTCGGGCTATGATTTAATTAACTAAAATGATTTGGTGCGGCCTATATGGCTATGATATTTGGTGCGGCCTTATGGCTATGATATTTGGTGCGGCCTTTATGGCTATGATTTACGGTGCGGTCAGTGATGACTATGACTTTTGGGACAGAAACTGTTAAGAGTTTAATTGTCAGTATTCTTTTACATATGCATGTTTAATTGTTGATTACTCATTGGGCTTTATAGCTCACAGTTTATTTGACATGTCCCTGCAGGTGAGTGTGATCCCGCCAAGGGAAAAGATAAAGTCCGTGACTGAGGACTTAGGATTTGAAGTGACATCCCGGCTTGAAGAATGTATAATATTTATATGTATTGTACTTCGTGATACACTTGTACTCGTATTGTGTTAACTAATACCCCATACTTATGGTTTTATTGTAAAATATTTGGTTTTTTAAAAAAAATTTTAAGAGTGTTTTGTTAATAAGTCGGGTGTTACAAGTTGGTATCAGAGCCGTGGTTTAAGTGAACTAGGTGTCTTAGATTAGATTCCTGGACTTAAACCTTGAGAGAAGAATAGCTAAATGGACTGTTAGATATGTATAAGTTTGTTACTATATATGTAATCTAACGGTTTGCTGAAATTTTGAAGTATGAGAAATACACGAAGTAATCCCACTGGTGCGAATTCGCGTGGAACTGCAAGAAGTGGACCAGCTCGGTCATGCGGCTCTGTTGGGCGAAGAGCACCAGCACGGGAACCAGTGGGAGAAAATCCACCTGATATTCGGGCAATAGTGGAAGAAGTGGTTAGGAAAATGATGCCTACGTTAACGAATAACCCCAATCCGAGTGGCAATCCTAACCCGAGTGCCAATCCTAATCTTAGTGAAGAAGCTGCAAAAAGTATTCATGACAGGCAGTCGGAAGATGAAAGCCAGGGAGAAAGTCGTGCTCGTGCAATAAAAGAAACTCAAGGTGGGGAAGCTTCGACAAAGAAAGTTGGGTGTACTTACAAAGCTTTCCTTGGTTGCAAACCAAAGGAATTCTCGGGGACAGATAATCCGGTCCAAGCCATGGAATGGATTATGCATATCGAGAAGGTGTTTCGGGTTAGCAAGTGTGCGGATGAAGACAAGGTAGAATTTGCCACAAATCAACTTACAAGTAATGCACTACATTGGTGGCAAATTTACTACAAATTATTGGATCTTGATTCATCCCAATCGGTACCTTGGGAACAATTCAAGATTAAGTTCAATGAAGAATACTGCTCAGAAGTAGCTATAAAGAAGCTGGAGGATGAATTTCTGCATATGGAACAAGGTTCCCAGTCCGTCCAAGAGTACACTTTGAGCTTTCTGGAGAAACCAAGATTTGCAAAACACCATGTCAATACCGAAAAGAGGAAGATTGATAAGTACGTTTGGGGACTGACGACCCGAATCAAAGAAATTGTACAACCACTGAAACTGTCTACTTTCCAGCAAGTGGTGGATCGAGCCACAAAAAGGGAGACAGAGTTGAAGCGACAAGAAGACGAAAAGAAAGCTGTTGAAACAAAAAGAAAGGCGGACAACCATAGTTGGACACCTCAGAAAAAGTCGCAGCAAACCGGGTCTAAGGGTAAAGGTCAGAGAGACGAAGGAAAATGGTGTGAAAAATGCAGAAAAAGGCACTCTGGGAGTTGCCGGGTCAACATTATATCCGCAAGTTGTCGAAATTGTGGAAAACCGGGGCATGATGCTAGCAACTGTCGGGCGGAACGTAGGTGTTTCCAATGCGGGGCTACAGATCATCTTCGCCTGAACTGTCCCGAGTTGAAATCTGTAGCAATCAGTGATAGACCCAGGATCGATCAGGGCGGGAAGAAAGAAGAGCCGAAGAACAGGGGACGACCAGTGGCCTCACGAGCTTTCCAGATGACCGTGGAGGAAGCCCGTGAGAAGACAGATGTGGTTACAGGTATCTTTACTCTTAATACCATACCTGTATATGTTATATTTGATCCAGGGGCTACACACTGTTTTGTGTCGGAGTCCTTGTTGTCCCGCCTGAATGTACCGTTAACCCCAATGGATGAAAGCTTAGAAGTAGCCATAGCGGACGGCAGATATGTATGGGTTTCTGAACATTTGGAAGGTTGTCAGCTTAAAATCTACGGGGCCACTTTCCCTATAGATTTGAAGCCGATGACTACCAATGAATTTGGTGTAATTGTGGGGATGGATTGGTTGGCAACAAACTATGCCAACATGGATTGTAGAAATAAAAGTATTACAGTCTTATCACTGGAAGGGGAATGGATGAAGATTCAGGGTGAACGACCTCGATTGAGAATGCCAGTTATCTCCTTTGCTCAAGCCCGAAGCTGTATTAGTAAAGGAGGGGCGTCTTATTTGGCCTATGTAGCGGTGTCTAAGCCAGTTAAAGTGGGGGTAGCGAATGTAAACGTGGTAAATGAATTCCCAGATGTATTTCCAGATGAACTTCCAGGGTTGCCACCAGATCGACAGGTTGAGTTCACGATTGAACTGATTCCGGGAGCTGCACCTGTTGCTCGAGCTCCATATCGTTTAGCACCTTCAGAGATGGTGGAACTGCGAAAGCAACTGGAAGAATTCTTAGACAGGGGTTTCATCAGACCGAGTACATCGCCTTGGGGAGCCCCTATCCTGTTTGTCAAGAAGAAAGATGGGTCAATGCGCATGTATATTGACTATCGGGAATTGAATAAGATCACGGTGAAGAATAAGTATCCGCTGCCACGAATTGATGACTTGTTTGATCAGCTACAAGGCGCGTCGTACTTTTCCAAGATTGACCTGAGGTCGGGTTACCATCAGTTGAAGATACGTGAATCTGACGTTCCAAAGACAGCTTTTCGAACGAGATACGGTCACTATGAGTTTTTGGTGATGCCTTTCGGGTTAACCAATGCTCCAGCCGTATTCATGGACCTCATGAACCGGGTGTGTCGACCGTTTCTTGATACCTCGGTGATAGTATTTATAGACGATATCTTGGTGTATTCGCGAAGTCAAGCCGAACATGAAGTGCACCTGCGACAAGTGTTGGAGTTGCTTCGCCGAGAAAAGTTGTATGCAAAATTCTCCAAGTGTGAATTCTGGTTAAGAGAAGTCCAATTTCTTGGCCATGTAATCAATGCTGAAGGGGTGAAAGTAGATCCAGCAAAGGTTGAAGCCGTGATGAAATGGGAACCGCCTAGAAGTCCCACTGAGGTACGAAGTTTTCTTGGTTTGGCAGGCTATTACAGAAGATTTGTCAAGAACTTCTCCTCGATAGATGTCCCGTTGACCAAGTTGACCAAGAAAGGTGAAAAGTTCACGTGGGCCGAAAAGCAACAAGAAGCATTTCAGAAGTTGAAACAAGCTCTATGTGAAGCACCGGTGTTAGCACTACCACAAAGCGGAGAAGAGTATGTAATCTATAGCGATGCTTCTAGAGTTGGACTTGGGTGTGTTCTAATGCAGAAAGGTCGGGTCATAGCCTATGCGTCCCGCCAATTAAAAGATGCTGAAAAGAAATATCCAGTTCATGATCTGGAATTAGCTGCGGTGATCCTAGCCTTGAAGTTGTGGAGGCACTATTTATACGGTGTGAAATTTGTCATCTATACGGACCAGAAAAGTCTGAAGTATCTATTCGATCAAAAGGAGCTTAATATGCGACAGCAAAGGTGGATGGACCTACTTAAAGACTTTGACTGTGAAATTCTGTACCACCCTGGTAAGGCGAACGTGGTGGCAGATGCTCTAAGCAGAAAAGAAGCCCCTTTGAAAATTACATCCGCGTGTTTGGGTGTAGCAAGCCGGTTACAAGAATTGATTCGTTTGGCACAAGAAGAAGCGTGTAAGCTGGAGAACGTAAAAAGTGAACGAATGATTGGATATTTGAAGCATCTGGAAGAAAATGCTCAGAAATTGAAGACCTACAGAGGACGTATATGGGTCCCAAAACAAGGAGAAGCGCGAAACTTGCTTCTAGAAGATGGCCATTTTAGTCGATATGCAGTTCATCCGGGCAGTACCAAGATGTATCGGAAGTTAAAACCGATGTATTGGTGGCCTGGAATGAAGAGGGACATTGGAAGATATGTAGAAAGATGTTTGACATGTCTACAAGTGAAGTCAAACCATCAGAAACCATATGGAGAAATCCAACCATTGCCGATTCCAGAGAAGAAATGGGACCATATCACTATGGATTTTGTAACAAAGTTGTCGCGGACACCGCGAGGTTATGATTCTATATGGGTGATTGTGGATCGATTGACCAAATCGGCACATTTCATACCATATAAAGAAAAGTACAGGGTAGATCAATTGGCAAAAATCTACATAGATGAGGTGTTATGTCGACATGGATTACCAGCATCAATCGTGTCTGATCGAGACAGCAGATTTACTTCCCGGTTTTGGCAAAGTCTACAAGAGCAGTTGGGTACAAAAGTACTTATGAGTACTGCATACCACCCGCAGACCAATGGCCAAAGTGAAAGAACTATCCAAACTTTGGAAGACATGCTAAGAACTTGTGTAATAGACTTGGGTGGAAGCTGGGAAGATCATTTGCCTTTGGTAGAATTCGCGTACAATAACAGCTATTATTCCAATATTCAGATGGCCCCGTATGAAGCATTGTATGGAGCACCGTGTCGTACTCCGACTTGCTGGACTGAAGTTGGGGAAAATCCGTTGGCTGGACCCGAAATTGTAGCACAGACGGAAGAAAATATCAAACTGATACGAGAAAATTTGAAGGTAGCTCAGAATCGACAGAAACAGTATGCGGACAAACGGGTGAAACCAATAGAATTCCAAGTAGGGGACATGGTAATGCTCAAAGTATCCCCTTGGAAAGGCCTAATTCGTTTTGGGAAGAAAGGAAAGCTGAGTCCTCGTTTCATTGGACCTTTCCGTATATCCCAAAGAGTTGGAGCCGTGGCGTATAGATTGGAGTTACCTGATGAACTTCAGGGTATACATGATGTATTTCATGTGTCCCATTTGAGGAAAACTTTGTTTGATAAGTCTCAACATGTACCTCTTGCTGAAATTGAGATAGATGAAAAGTTGAGATATCCGGAACAACCCGAGAGGGTGTTAGACCGCAAAGTAAGACAGCTGCGAAATAAGAAGATCAGCATGGTGAAAGTGCTTTGGCGTCATCACAAAGGTTCCGACATGACGTGGGAGACCGAAAGTGAAATGAGGGAGAAATACCCTCAACTTTTTGTATGATTTCGGGGACGAAATCTCTTAAAGGAGGGGAGAATTTGTAACGCCAAAATATGTTTATTATGTAATTATAATAAAAAGGGCAAATTGGTCATTTTACCTTAGAAGGGTAATTTGGTCTTTTGGACAGAAAAGGATTTGTTTTGTAATAATATTTTGAGTTTAGGACTTAAAATGTTATAAAAATCTGATTTTGTCATAAATATGTGTAAAATGTGGCAAAAGTTCAAGAATTACAACTCCAGGGACTAAACTGCAATTTCTGGAAGTATAAATAGTGGGACAAGCTCTCCCACATGGTATATTAACCTATAATTATTGTGAAATGAATGGAATTATAGGTACGGGACAAAATCTTGCGGATTTCGTTTCAAGGCAAGGAACGACAAAAGCTGGTAGTAGCAAGCCTTCAGGTGAGTAATCTCACTTATATCAAATGTGATATTTGATGGTTGAACTCTTTTAACTTGTAGTAGTTTTAGAGTTGGACATGGTAGTTTGAAATGAAATAAAATGTTATTAAATGGTGCGGTCACTTGTGACTATGATATTGGATGTTATATCCAACTGGTGCGGCCTATATGGCTATGATTTCTGGTGCGGTCTTAGGACCATGATATTGGGTTATTGAACCTAAACCGGTGCGGCCTTCGGGCTATGATAAATGTTAAAATTAACTGGTGCGGCCTTCGGGCTATGATTTAATTAACTAAAATGATTTGGTGCGGCCTATATGGCTATGATATTTGGTGCGGCCTTATGGCTATGATATTTGGTGCGGCCTTTATGGCTATGATATACGGTGCGGTCAGTGATGACTATGACTTTTGGGACAGAAACTGTTAAGAGTTTAATTGTCATTATTCTCTTACATATGCATGTTTAATTGTTGATTACTCATTGGGCTTTATAGCTCACAGTTTATTTGATATGTCCCTGCAGGTGAGCGTGATCCCGCCAAGGGAAAAGATAAAGTCCGTGACTGAGGACTTAGGATTTGAAGTGACATCCCGGCTTGAAGAATGTATAATATTTATATGTATTGTACTTCGTGATACACTTGTACTCGTATTGTGTTAACTAATACCCCATACTTATGGTTTTATTGTAAAATATTTGGTTTTTAAAAAAAAAAATTTAAGGGGTGTTTTGTTAATAAGTCGGGTGTTACATAAACGGCTAAGATTACTACATTCGAGGCGTTCGGGTCGAGCTCAAGATTGATAATCACGGTGAGTAATCGATACTTTCCCTAAGTGTTATTTGATTATGGAGCCTCTGTGGCTTAGTGTTACTTTCCCTGTGAGGCCACATCACCGGTACATGTGATTGGGACCACCTTTTCGAGGGGTCACATACCCGGTACTTGTGGTTGAGACCACGTTTTCTGTGGGGCCACTTACTTAGTGTTTGTGGTTGGGACCACATATATATTGTGACGACCGTATGAGCAGTAATTGTGGTGGGACCACATATATGTGTTGTGATGTCCTAATCGGCCGGCAGTTCTATCACACACTCAGGGGGTGTACGGCGAGTCTTTGTGACTCAATACCGCGTGGACAAGAAAATGACGAATGTGGTTCCTCCACCCCATTTTCACAACTGCTTGTGGTATCTATTATTGCTTCACTCTATTGTAAGATATGTTCCTAATTCGTTTATTCTTGAGAATACACACATTCTGGCAGAAGACTAAAAAGTCAAAGACAAACTTTAGCTTCTTTTAAAGAGAAAAATATCAAAAGTCAATGACAAAAAGGCCCTCACATGTTTTGATTCACATTTTGTTTGTATTCCATCATCACAACAAGAAAATAGAACAAATAAAACAACAGTCATACTATGCAAATTTAAGAGCAAAACGAACAAGCTCTTCATCTCAAAAATCAAGAAGAAGTCCCGTCATTAAGACAGATAACACCCAATAAAAAAATTCATGACCCACAAGAAAACGACCACAACTATTTGAAATGTAGGAGCATACGCTTTGTCTCTTATATTATTTCTACAATGATTTCATGTTTCAGCATAAACCCGCTCAAGTTCGGAAGATGGATGTCTTAGAGTCAACTAGAAATCTGGAGATAAATGTCTTACAGTCAACTACAAATCAGAAAGACAAAAACGAGGCTTACCTGTTACAGAATTCTAATGTTCGTCGTGGAGAATGAAAACCCTAAGCAGCCGGCTTCGTGGGGGTCTCAACTTGGAAACGGGAAGAAGTTTTGGCTTATAAGGAACTGAGTATGTTTGTTGGGAATTGGGGGGAAAGAAAACCCTAAGGATGGAAAACTAAATCAGCGACCGATTGGGGTTTTTTAGACAATAAATTAGCAAGGGATTCTTTTCGTCGGAATTCCCTTTCTAATCTCTTGCTGATCCCTTGCTAAAATTTCCAATTTATAGAAGATATATAAATGTAATTTCCGTCGATTATCCGTCTTAAGTCCGTTACCGATTAGCGACGGATAATTCACGTCGCTAATTTCGTCGCTTATGCTTTTTTTTCTAGTAGTGACTAAAATGACAAAGGTCGAAGCTAGTTAGCATACTTGACTCCAAATTTTGTCATAAGGATGTAACAAGTAGTAGCAACAGAGCAACCTACAACCAAAACTTGATCATGCTTTGCCCACCTTTTAAAAATAGCACAACAAACAAACCTGTCAAAAGCACATTATAAAAAGTAGCGTTTTCACGATAAAATGCAGACATTGTCTCCTATACCATCAATATAAATACTACCGTCGCAAAAGACCTTCACAAACTACAATATCCATAAAACATGCATTTCTCTCATCGTTCTCATTATTACTCTCTCTTACATTCATGTATCTTATCTTGGACATTAGAGCATAATCTAGTGATCAACTTGTATTACAACTGATTCAAGCCTTCCTTTTGTGATCCTATGTCTTGGAGACACTCACTAACAATGGGAGAAAGCAGTTATAACCAAATTCAACAAATGTCCTTGCAAAAGTTCAACATTTATTACTAGTGTACCCCACTACTAAGCCAGACTCTACCACACCTGTCTAGCGCTAAAATGACAAGGTCGAAGCTAGATAGCATACTTGACTCCAAAATTTGTCATAAAGATGCAACAATTAGTGGTAACAGAGCACCCTACAACCAAAATTTAATCGTGCTTTTCCCGCCTTTTAAAAGTAGCACAACGAACAAACCTGTCAAAAAGCACATTATAAAAGCAGCGTTTTCATGATAAAATGCAGACATTGTCTCCTATACCAACAATACAAAATACTACCATCGCAAAATACCTTAATAAACTACAATATCCATAAAACATTCGTTGCTCCCATGGTTCTCACTATTACTCTCTCTTACGTTCCTGTATCTTATCTTGAGCGTTTGAGCGTAATCTAGTGATCAACTCGGATTACAGCTGATTCAAGCCTTCCTTTTGTGATCCTATGTTTTGGAGACACTCACTAACAATGGGAGAAAGCAGTTATAACCAAATTCAACAAATAGCAACAAAAAGTGACCCTCAAAGAAAATCCATTACCGAGCATATCCAGCATTGGACCCATATCTCCAACAACATCAATGACTATAATCCCAAAAATTCTTCCAAATCCTTGATGCACCTGCTACAACCATCCATTAAGGCTCCTAACGGATAAAAATGCAAACTTTGTAGACATGCATGTCCAATACATGTCCAAAACCCTTCTACGCATCACATACACCACTCGACACGCCACGAGGGCCAAAATCTTCAAAATTAAATAAAAGTTAACTCTTCGAAGCTTTTAAACTCATACCTAGAAAACAGACATTACAAGAAAGCATTAAACATATCATACAATCCATTAACAATGCATTAAACATATCATAACACAAATGTACAAAGTTCTTAGCAATTAAGGACTTAATAATTAAGGCACAAAAACAACAAATTTAACATGATCTTATGAAGTCATTAACAACCTAAACATAACAACAATTCATTATGCATAAAATTATCAAACAACTTCTCAATTTAATAAAAGTAACAAAAATGCTTAACTAAAACCAAAAAAGAATTACCTCTTTCTAGTTTGGAATTAATAGAATGTTGTTGGTGTTGTCTTTAGAGAAATCACGTCCAAAACAAATTAATAGAATGTTGTTGGTGTTGTCTTTAGAGAAATCACGTCCAAAACAAGCAAATTGCCAGCTACTATGTGCTTCACCTTCGACTAACAGAGAGAAGAGAATATTTTGCGTAATCAGAAAGTGGAACAAAAGAGTGGTTTTCCTGGTCGCAAATTATTTGCGGCGACGATGTTAGGGACGACAGGTGGCGTTAAGAGTGACACATAGTGGCATTAGGTGGGATGTGGAATATTTGGAGGAACATGTTTCCCACTTTTATTACGAACCATCCGATAGGACCCTTGAATCAAGGGCCAGGATGATATTTTACCATTATACTCGGATCAGGGTATTAGGAACGACATCCAATTCAGCAAACTCGTTGTAGCCGCCAAAGGCGTCGGCCGTAATACACATTATTCTTGTAGTGTGCTAAGAACAATATTCACATTCAAGAGAAAGTATATTTACTCTTGTTCTAACGAACACTTATTGAATTTATCTCTGTTTATTCAATAATATAGTGATAACAAATAAAATTATGAAAAATAATTTGTTTATGTGAAGAGAGAAACCAAAAAAACACTATCAAACTTTATCTTATTCGTAAGTTACCAATGAGAAGTGGAGAACATGGAAACCATCCATCTACTTGTGTTGATAATGATGAGAATTGATTTTCCCATTTTCTATTTTGTTTTATATGTGATGGGTGACCATAAGCTTACTTATTAATGTGGCAAAAAAATAGAATGGTCCAAATATTATCAGTTTTTATAACTTATCATACCATCTATACATATATTTTTCTTAAATGATTGCTCTATCAGATTTATGATTGATTAACTTTACATACATAATATGGTAGTTTGTCCTCAAACCAAAATATATATTCGAGTTTCAGATTATAAGGATAAATGATATAAAAATAATGAAAATGCGTACATAACTACATACCAAGATTTAAGCACCCAAACATTTGGATAAATAGTATAATTTGGTATAAATGTGATAGTGGATAAAATGAAGACCATACATTCACCAATTCGTGGTCCATGGCCTATGCTTACTAGCTAGTTATCCAATGATCTCATTTGTCCCCTATGAAAGTACGTGGATAAATAGAAATATGTATATTGGTAAAGAGTAAATTAACAAAAATACGCGACACAACTTAAGATAAATTTTTATGAAATCTTTTTTCAATATAAATACCAAAAAAGGTATATATATATATATATATATATATATATATATATATATATATATATATATATATATATATATATATATATATATATATATATATACTTTAACTAATGAAAATGTGACATGTGTTGAGAGAGAGAAAGGTGCCTGAGGGAAGAAGCTAGTGCACACGTCTGTTTTGCAAATTGATCAAAATATCCTTTTAAATTTATCTTACACTCTCTTTTAGTTTTAGACTTTTACAAAAATAACTCTTGGGTTTTAAAAATTGATCATTAATTACACATCAAATCTTAACCATTAAATTTCACAATTAAATGGCTAAGATTTGTCATTGCGGTTCTTACCGAATTTTGGATTCCTACACCATCCTCCTTATATATATATATATATATATATATATATATATATATATATATATATATATATATATATATATATATATATATATATATATATATATATATATATATATATATATATATATATATATATATATATATATGATCAAAAATTATAAGATGCAAAAACTGTGATCCAAAACATTATGATTAAAAATGTCATGATCCAAAATTTATTGATTAAAAATACGAAAAAAAACGCTAAAAATAAAATTAAAAAATACTTTATATATATATATATATATATATATATATATATATATATATATATATGTGTGTGTGTGTGTGTGTGTGTGTGTATGTGTATGTGTGTGTATATATATATATATATATATATATATATATATATATATATATATATATATATATATATATATATATATATATATATATGTGTGGTGAGATCAACATAGAACCAAAATTACACATAGAACCATCTTTTTGATCCTTAGATCAAATTAGGATGGTATATGTATGATGGTAAAATAGCATTTTTATTAAAAAATAAAACAATAATTTATTAATTATATTCTTAATTTATAGCAATTTTGTTCATAAAATGAACACTGGCATTGATAATCATTTAAAATTCAGAAATGAACATTCATAATCGATTAATGTTCCAGTTACATCAATCATAAATTAACATTCGTAACCAACTAATGTTCAAAAATGAACATCGACGAAAAATACGAACATAGACACACGTTCAGGAATGAATATTGACGAACATACACATATACACACATGTTCAGAAATGAACATTGATAAACATTGATGAAATATATGAACATACACACATGTTCATAAATGAACATTGACAAAAATTGATGAAATATATGAACATACACATATGTTCAGAAATGAACGTTGACAAATATTGTTCAAAAATTAACATTTATAATATTTATGAAATATATGACCATACACACATGTTTAGAAATGAACATCCATAACCAATTAATGTTCAGAATTAAACATTGACAAATATTTATGAAATATATAAATATACACACATGTTCTAAAATGAATATTGACTAACATTGGCAAAAATATACGAACATACATACATATTCGGAAATAAATATTGATGAATATTTAAACAAAAACTCAAATGTCCATTGCTGAACATGGATACATTTATACATAATCTCAAATGTTCATAATTGAACATGGATGCACCTTTGTATACATTTATATAAAAACCAAATGTTCATAACTGAATATAGATGAATATCTACACAAAACCTCATATGTTCATAACTGAACATGAATGAACATCGAACTTTCTCTATCTATGTGTCCCCTCTACATCGATATCTCTTTCTCCTTCTCTCTTTCGTTGTCGACTACTTCCATCTTCGATTTTTTTATCTATCTGTCATGACCTTTTTATTGATCCCTTTGCCTCGATCTCTTTCCCTTTCTCTTTCTCTCTTTCGTTCTCAATCACCCTCTTTCTCTCTTTCGTTCTCGATCCCTGTTGTCTCTTCTCTGCGTTCACCTCAAATCTTTACATCTGCATCATGTGAGGGTTGTGTGAATGTTGATTTTGAATTTGGAATGCCATAAAAATAAAAAAGGAAGTTGATGATTTGAATCCTTTCCTAAAAAAATAGAATACGTTAATTATATATAATTCTAAAAAGTCTTATTTACCCCTCCAGCTTTATTTTAGAAATAAAAATAATTTTATTT